>JAODAL010018623.1:0-74257 GCA_025379985.1 Phyllomedusa bahiana | reverse complement strand
TGCAATTCTGGGCCCAATTTGCCCTTGTGGATGGCACTCTCAACTGATCGAGGTAAGTATTCATCCTTTCAGGTCAGGCGCTCCCACAAATGGCACTTAAGGTTTGTGGAGTGAATAGAATTTTCCAGCAAGACAGTGCAATATTTCACATGGCTAGAAATGTTCGACATTGGTTGAAAAAGCAGGCCCAAGACTTCCAAGTATTACTCTGGCCCCCGGGTTCTCCAGATTTTTACCCAATTGAGAACCTGGGAGACCACATAGATGCTTCCCCATGCACTCGTCAGCAGCTGTGGGCTGCCCTGCTGTCTGTGCTGCACATGTGGTTACTTGGATATTAGTTAGTAGGCATAATAAAGTAACTCACCCGGGTATTATTATGTGCATTTTAAAAACCACATAAAGATGTGCAAGTGAAATGTGTGTTGGAGTAATGCATTTCCTCTGACCCTCTTTTTGACATACGCCAGCATCTTATTCAGTTAAAGTGTTAACATTACTTATTGATGTGTATATATGTCATGGGGTCCGGCGCGGGTGCCGTGGCCGCCCGCGACCATCCCCCTGCTGCCCAGGCTGCGGCGCCAGGTTACTTACCCATCCACGCTCCTGTGTTCCCTGCTCCTGCCTGTGCCAGCTGCCACGCGCGTACCCGCTGATTAGGGCGCGCGCGCGACGGCTTCTCTGGATTTAAAGGGCCAGCGCGCCGGTAATGTGCTAATTGCCGGCCGCTGGTCCTATATATTGTACACGCCCCTGCACTCTCTGCCAGATTGTTGGTGTGCGTTAGTGAGTCTTGAGAGTGTTGGAGTTCCGTATTGATTACTCGTGTACCAGTCCGTTCCACTACGTTTCCTGACCTTGCCTGTTTGCCACCCGTCCTGACCTCCTGCCTGTCCCCGACTACGTCTCTGGATTACGATTCTGTACCACGCATTACCCCGGCCGCCATCGCAAGCAAGTCACGTCACGTCAGGGGTAGCGACCTGGTAGCCTCACGCCGCAGCAAGTCCATCCCGCTTTGCGGTGGGCTCTGGTGAATACCGGGGGCTACTTAGACTTCGCTCCCTGGCATGGCTTAACTATCATCGCTTGCGGTGGTCCAGTGAATCCACCGAACCATTACAATATATTTTGGTGATTTTTAGTTATACATTTACTATGCCTTGTATCATAATTATGTTTACATGGCCTGTATAATGTATGGCTTTTAATGTAAACACAATATTGGACTGGGGTACCTGGGGCTTACCAGTAGAGTTGATGTTTGAGGTCCACCAGTGATTCTTATGGTCCACATGACAGCTACTGTACATGACTGCACATACTGGACTTAGCTCTTGCATTCTGTATCTTAATTTCTTCCTCACTTTCTCTGCTTTGCTCTTTCTGAAAAGCAGCCCCAAGCCTGTGATGCACACATGGGTTTCCCTTGGGTATTCACAGTTAGCTATAGGTTCTTAAAAATTGATTTTGTAATCATGCCTATCATGTGATAATCATGTTTTCATAACTTGTCTCTGTAGTGTATTCATACATAAAATAGTTCTAATAATATGTTCATAATACAGCATGCAATGGATTATGCCGTGATTTTTTAAGTGCACAGAGATACAATACGGACCCTTAGGAGACTTTGGGTGCCATATTTTGAATCCAAACCAATTTGACTCCTTCCCGGCATTTCATGTCGAGAATGAAGCACAGAGCATACGTAGGAGTTTCAGGTGCTGACTGCTGTTACTTACAGCCAGTATCTGCCTTAAATGACCAGCATGGAAAATAAGTTAAATCCCAGCTTAACTTCTTAGATAGCATCTAATAACCTATACAGCTGGATTACCTGACCCACCGTCATCCAATCGCAGGGTGCTGACCGGTTTTCATGGCTGTTGGGGGTTTTCTGAAGCGGCCTAGGTCCACCATCTTACTGCTCCTATTAAACACCACAAGAAGCAAGGTGCAATAGAAAGTGGAAATTGCACACTATTCTACAATATAGTAGTATTTCCTTAGGAAGGATGAAATAAAAATCAAAATAATTACTTCAAGTTTTCAAAATCTAAAAACTAAAATATTAGAAGTTCAAAATGCCCCCCTTTTCCATATTAAATATGAAAAAAACTATGAAAATTAAACATAATTGTCATCACCACATCCATAAAAGATTAATCTGTTAAAATATTTAGTTATATTATATCTGCATTTAATCTTACAAAATGTGCATATATAGATAACAATTGTAGCTACAATTCTCAAAACAAAGTAAGTATATGTCCACAAAAAGATATTTGCAATTAACACGATAACACTAGGATTAGCAGTTTGTTAATCATAAAGTCCAGAAATTGTCACATTAGTGCATTGAACTATTACAAAGTTGCAGTATTTACCATATGGAGAAAAACAATCACTTGTGATATCTAGAGTTCTCAAAAAACACAAAAAAGAAAATACAATTGAAAAATGACCAAGTAAGAAGCTAGTCTTCACACATGGCGCACACCACACAAAATCATAGATATGTGAAATACAGGTGTTGCTTAAAAAATTACTCTGTCAAATGCAGCATGCCTACTGTCAAACAGTTGAGTTGATCCATGGGGACCACTAGTGAAGACTATTCTTTGACCCAGTAGTGGAGTTGACTCTTGGGGCCCACCCTACAGCTACTGAACATGATTGTACATGACTCTTGCAATCTACCTCTTGCTTTCTGCCTCTGCTTCAGTGCCTTTCATCCTGAAAAACAACCCCAGGCCTGCCATGCTCAAGGGCCAATCATGCCTGGGAGACCCACCATATCCAAGGGCCCACTGGGGGTTTCCCTTCTCCCCTGTCTGTCAGTCCAAGCCTGCTGCTGTCATGGCAGTAAAATGCCACTTTCATAAGCTGTATTATTTTAGTATGGTCTAGAAAGCTAGCCTTTTTGGCTCTTCCAGCTTCAGTTCTATTCATAGTGATGTCTTACTTGGATGTTATATAACTTCAGAGATGGAGGGGACAAACAAGTAGCCAGTCTGACAAAAGGGACGTAGCAATCAGTGTTTGGCCAAAAGCAGATTTTGGTTTAATCAAACAAAATTTGATCAAATCAAAATTTGTTTAATCAAACATTTATCACCAGAGATAAGAAAATAAATTAAGAGTTTAAAGTTTGGAGGGAATTTAGATATTTCATGTATAAAGCAATATATCGATTATTTGTTTCCAGTAGGTTTCATGTAAAAAAAAAAAAAAGCTTATCTATTCTGCACTGTAAACACGGTGAAAAAGAATAATACCCAACATCAAAACTGCAGTTTTTTGGTCAATTTGCCCCCATAAAATCGGAATAAAAAGTTATCAAAAAGACATGCACCCCATAAAAGTACAAATAAAAACTACACTTTAGTCTGCAGAAATAAGCCCTCACACCAATGTTTTCAAAATAGACAAATAAAATAAATTGTGGCACAAAGGAAATTTTAAACTAAAAAAGATTAATTTTTTTTCTTAAAGTAACAAATCATAGTGAGAACTATAAAAATCTAGTGTTGCTGCAATTGTACTGACCAGAAGATTAAAGTAAATATGTAATATTGATATCCAATAAAACTAAACATAAAATTCAATAGCACAGCTGTGTTTTTTCCCATTCCACCCCACAAAACGTTTTTTGCTTGCCCAATGCATGATACGGTATATTAAATGGTACCATTAAAAAATACAACTTTTCCCACTGAACAACAAGCCCTCATATTGCTATGTCAATTGAAAAATAAAAGAGTTACAACTCTTGAAAGAAAGGGAGGAAAAATAAACAAGTTCTTGCCAAAAACTGGTGCTTCAGAAGAGGGTTAAATGTAATCATATATTATTATATTTACAGATATTTTGTTAATTAAATTGTTAATTTTTTCATTAGTGTGAACTAGCATCTATAAATGTGGTAATAACCTTGATTAGATTTGGCACAGTTAGGTCCAAGCAGGTGCTGGATAATTACATTTCTGGGAGTTTTACTGTTCTATCCATTTTGTATGACTAGCCTCTTACTAATCTCTCAATGTAGCATAAATAATACTGTAGAAAACTGGATTTCCTCATGTGGTAGGGTCCGTAAAATAACACTATGAAGCTATGGCCGGACTTGGAGTGTTCTTGCACGCTTTACTTCACAACATCCACATAGTTCAAATACAGCTGAGGGTATGACGGCCGATTATTTGAGAGAACGGTTTCTAGACACCTTTCTCCTAAAACAGCAACTACATCCTCTGCTTAGCAAAGTCTGCTGCTTGAGTCAGCTAATTAGAACAGTCATACAGTTAACATTATATCACTACATAATATCACTACATGTTACCAACCCATAGGTCGACATGTATGAATGGGGCTGTGCATATGTTCTGGCGTGCTTTGAGCAGAAAAAAAAAAATGTCGTAGCCCTGTTCAACACATGTATAAACTGTTCTATGCCAAAATCGGGCGCATACTGCACCAGACCCAACACTTTGTATCTGCCAATTCTACGGGGGTGGAACATGCCATATTCGTATGACGCGCCACATTTATGAATGTATCAAGACAAAATGTGTTGTGAAACTGTTGTACCAATCCATACTAATTTCATAGTGGTGAGGCAGAGGCAAATTTTGGGGGATATACTATATGCACCACTTTTTGGTGCATAAATGTATCTCGCGCTGGCACTCATTTCTTAAGACTTTCATACATACTGACGGATGCTACACTTACAACTTACTGAGAAGTATGACTATCAAGACAGTGCCATTTTTCATACATGTCCCCCATAGTGTCTGAATAAGACCACCACACTATTACAAAATTATACATTTAGACCAGGAAAAACATAATTGCAATGCATAGTAACTGAATAAAACCATCATATTGTTGCTGAATGTAAAAAATATTATCATGGTTCAAAGACCATTCAGTAGAAGTTCTACACCTGCACACTGCAGATTGTTAATGCATACATAAATCCACTAATTGACAGGTGGCATTGTCTCTAATTGGACTTATTCACTTTCCCTTTTAATTTCCATCCAACCTAGAATGCTATAAAGATTATTTCCAGCCACTCCTCTTACAAAAGAGACATAAGATAATCAATAAGTGGAAAAACAAAAGGAAACCAGTGAAATCTTTAACTCATCCTGCAAAAATTGTGATGAAAAAATTAAAAGGTTACGAATCTTGAATTCTTCATCACAAAAACAGATTTTTTTTAAAGTGTTTTTCTTTAGCAAAATTCGTAAAATATTAAAACACTGTATACATCTGGTATCATGCTTTGTTCACACAGCTTAATTTGGGACAAGAAAAGTGGATTAGTTCGAGGTTCCTGGCTTATGTGAGCATCAAGTGAGAATCTCTGGGGAAACATTTGCACTGTTACAGGTTTGTTTTAAACTAAATGCATGGGGGGGTTGCAAATTTTGGAGTTTGATTATTTGGGGACTGCTTGTGGTGAATCAAGTTGGCACCTTATACAGTGAACAGAGCACGATCGTCTTTTATATATATATATATCTGAGCTTACAACATTGCTATTTGTAGCATACCACTTAATTGTTGCACCATGTACAGTTACTATACCTGTTAATCTATATTTTTTTTAGAGGTATGCCATGGTTTACTGAAGCCTTATACAGGAACGAAAATCCTCCTACTGAGAACCCCAAAGAGTCACATAATCAAGGTGTGCGGTACCAATATTTTTTCCTTGAGGGACAGAAAGTGAGGTGAAAACTTCAGGACAGGGGCATAGACAGCAAGACAAAAGTTACAAGGGGGGTTAATTCTTCCCTGTAGCATCCAAAACTAAAAAAATGTCGGTTGGCGTTCCAATTTACATACAAATTTGACGTAAGAACAGTACTGATTTTCTTTGTTACTCAGGGACTGTCTGTAGCAATCTTGCAAATATGATACCTTTTAATAACTTTAAATAGGTATCCTATCTATAAGATTGCTATTTTCTTTTATTCTCTGAAGAAAAATATTCTTTTTTATCTAAACTAATCATAACCTTTCCCACCTAGAAAGGGTGAATTTAAGCAATTCTATATGCATCAGTGTCCAGTCGGGAACAACAAATTCGACATATGATGAGCAGTTCTAGTACCCAGTATGATTTCAACAATACAGCAGGGTTCACAGTGTGTAGTTCAGTCTCTACTGTGTTCCACTTATCCTAACCCCTAGTAGCAGAAAAGACTCTATAGCTTGGATGTGTTTAGGCAGTTTCTGTTAGTACTTATTTTTAGAACTGGTTGCTGGTTTATTATGTGATTTCATTTGGTCTCTTTTCTGCTTGTAAGGCACCTTTTGTCTATTTAGGGCATTTCCCCATGGCAAGGGTTTTCGGACGGTTTTTCAGCCGGTTTACGGTTTTTCAGACCACCTGAAAAACCAGCCGAAAATGAGCACAATTTTGCTCTATGGAAAACCCGTGCAGCAGTCCCCACTGCACGGGTTTTCCGCCAGGAGGTCTTTCTGCCCGGGGGCCGCACAAAAAACATTGTCCATCTTTATTATTCCGTCCGGTGCCACCCCCCCCCCCCCCCCCCCGCGGCTATGGGGAAGGCCACAAAACTGGACAAATACCGTCTGGCAAACCGGCCGGTATTTGTCCTGTGCAGTGTGGACGCGCCCTTAAAGTGATTTCCAACAGTTTTCAAAGCTCTATTACTTCCCCCCATGGAGGATTCCCTGGCGGTACTAAAACTGTTGGAAATCCAATTTAAAGCTTAAAACTTTACAAAATGTGGTCTTTATATGCTCTTAAATAATTCGCTTTGGATGAAGTGTGTACTTCTATGACTGCTGGAAAACAGTATGTGGGTGTTGGGGATTAATGGTAGCAGCATGTGTCTGGGGTATTTTGACTGTGGTAGATTGTAATTTATGCTCTGTTTGTAACCTTAGTAAAAAACATAGAAGAGATCCACAGCACTCCAGTATAATGTGGTACACCCTACCATCTCTAGACAAGGGACCACATGTATAAAAACTGTCTTGGTCTAAGACTTTCTTTGTTGCCCATAGCAACCAATCAGAACTCCCCTTTCATTTCATATAGTGCTTTGAAAAAAATGAAAGGGGCACTCTGATTGGTTGCTATGGGCAACAAAGAAAGTCTTAGACCAAGACAGTTTTCATACATGTCCCCCAAGATATCTATTTATTGTACACTCACCTTTTCCTTTCTACTTTTTAGATGTCTTTTGAGAAAGGCATCATTTGCTGAAACGTCAGCAATTGACATCTGTGACATTTGTTGTTCATTTGAAGTCTTGTGCAGTAATCTAGACCTAGAGAAAATATATTTTTCTACCAATTTGCATGATCTATTTATCTGTCTGTCTGTCTGTCTCTGTCTGATACCTGTAATAAAACTACACATTGAGCATTATATTTAAGTGTTGTGGATCTCTTTTATATTATGTACACAGCCAACCCTTTTCCACTTGAGCACCCATTCATTTTCCTTATTTACATTGGTGTGCGTGACCCTTTTCTGTATCCTTAGTAAGGATTTGCACAGCTAGGCAGAATGTTGGGACTAAAACTGCCCAGGACTGCCCCTGAACCGCCTGAGACTGCCCAAGAATGTCCTGGCAGCACCCAGGATTGCCAGAAAATGCTGCAACCCTTTTGGTACTGCTCATTTTGTGGTTTGATTTGCATGATTCCCTTCTCTGAAGGCCGTTTGTGAACCACACTTTGGCAGACCTGCCTTAGTGGATGAAGAGCATAATTTTAAAGGGGTTTTATCGTTACAAAGATCATGTCAGTAAAAATAAGCACTTTTGTAATTGGGTTGCATTACCTCTGTCACTTGGTTTAGCAGATATGAGCATCTCTGTAAATCTGTCTTCTATTTCTGCTGTTGCTGGTCAGAACGCCCCCTGGTCGAGTCTCGCACACTAGACACGCCCCCTGCACTGTGATTGGCTGGCTGACATTTCATTCAGCCTGTTGGGATACGCCCCTAGACAGGAAACGCCCCATCCACGCCTCCTGCGCTGTGATTGACTGCCTGCACACTCTGTGTTTACTCCCCTCTGAGCTGTTAAAATTGATAGTGAAAACCAAAGTCTGCATGCTCTATGTACATCTCCCAGCTTTAGGGTCAATGTTCTGGGCAATTACTGCCTGTTTAAGGGGCTGTTGCCAAGAGGTTGATTCACCTCCTCACAGATCCAGTCCTTAAGCTGCTACTTGGAAAAGAAGGCGTTCTGTTCCTCAGATCGAATGCAAGCCCCGCATCCTTATGACGTCATCCCCTGTAGTGTATAACATAAGGATTCAACACTGTGTTTGCATAAGCTGCTTGTATAGTACAGTGCATAGGTGATAAGTCCTGCAAGACAGAGTTTGGGAGTTCAAGCCCCATCAGTAGTTTTTTTTTTTCTTTAAAATTTGTACACATATGTAAAGATATGAAAATATATGTGTAGACATCTATAATTTTATTCATATACACACACAAAGCTCCCCTATATAGTGTCCTATCCTTGCAGTCACACCAAGCACTTCCAACATATGTGATACAATGCATATACTCTGGGGATGAGACATGATAAAGGGGAGCTATGTATGTGTATATATATATCATTATCGAGATTGACATATATACATTAGGTCTCTCTATGTGTAGAATTTAGGGGGAAAAAAAATACATACCCTGTGAGGGACTAGAACTCCAAACCCCTTTGTTGTAAAAACAACACTATCATTGCTCACTGCTCTACCTCTGCACCACCAGCCCAAGTTAGTTACAAGCTGAGCAGAGCCTTCTCTCAAAGCTGATTTGCTTCTCTCCCCATTGTTTTCACTCACATGTCACTGACAGGAAGCAGAGATCTTTACTTGAAGCTGACATTTGTAGTTGAGTAAAGATCTCTGCCTGTTGTCAGTACAATTTGGATGAACACCACTAGAAGTAACAGTTTACACACAACTGAAAGCCAGCAGCTAAGACATATGACAGGTGCTTGCTGGAGTTTGGAGCCTCAAGGCTGCAGACATAAGCAGGCAGGAGGCTACAGAGCTGTTATATCCAGACAACCTTCTGCATCCCCTGCTTTAAACAAAATGATGATGTCACAGTTCTTCAGTGAGGGGAGACACGCCTCCTGGGAGGAGACACACGCCCCTGGATTTCAAACTCAATCTGAGAAAATTAGCTGAACATCACGAGCAGCTCAAACGATAACACCCCTTTAAGGGATTAGAGATAGATTATTCTCTTGAAGTCACATCCATGTCTCATATTTAGGAAGTGTGTATGTGACCTAGAGAATAAAGTTGGCATGTTATTTATAGCACATGGTGAACCGTATAGTTAACAAATCCCCCCCCAAAATTATGAAATTGCTGTTTTTTTTTATCCCACCCAAAAAAATCTAATTTTCAATGCATTATATGTACCCCAATAGTATATCATTAAAAATTGAAAAGCATCTGATATCTTGATATGTTTATGGTAAAATAAAAAAATGATGTATTAATGCAATAACAAATAAAAAAAAGTCATTCAAAAATTAAGTTACTGGTTAAGGGCTATTCAAATGCTGCCGCGATCGGATCCTAAACAGATCCAACATGTATCCAAACACGCAGCGGGATTGCACCCTATAGTTTAAAATAGGGCTCCAGCTGCATCTCTTGGACCAAGAATTGACATCTCAATTGTTGGGATGGATCCGAGAGATGGAGTGAGACACGTATGTGAACACCGATGTGTGTTTGGATACGTGTTGGATGCAGCAGGATCGCACCCTATAGTTTATTCTAGGGCTCCAGCTGCGTCTTTCGGAACAAGAATTGACATGTCAATTCTTGGAACGTCTCCGAAAGACGCAATGAGACACCCAACGGCGATCACTCGTGTGAATGCCGATGTTTGTTTTACAGTCAAAGCAATGTAAATCACATTGCTCATTATTAGATGCGTGTTTCGGTCTGTTTGGGGTCCGACAGATGGATCCAAACGCGTATCTAAAAGCATAAGTTCACACGGACTCAACAAGCAGTGTGAACATACCCTTATACTGAAGATAAAATAGAAAAGCCAAGTTGTGATGCGACAACAAATTAACAGAAAAAATTTAAAAACGTGAAAGTTATCTTTATACTAATGATAAAATAAAAAAGTTATGTTGTAATGCTACAATAAATAAATCACTATGTCTTTAATAAACCATCCCAGGCTGCATCATACAGGGGTTAAAGTCGCTCGCTTCAACACACAGGCGCAAAATATATTTTGGAATAAACCGTAGTTTAAACAGAAATGTTCTTGTCATTGGGAACAAGTGCGGGATCTTCAGTGTCAGAGTTAATCAAGGAATGATTACAGGCAGGAAACATTCAAAATAAAGTTGGGGTAATATTCCCTTGGAGTATTTGTGTTTCCTGATTGCTTTTACAGAGGAGACACAATGAAAAAATAGGATGTCATTGTATTTACAAAATAATTTGTTCCTTGTATTGCTGTACAATATTGCATATGACATTCTCAGGGACGAGCATATTGTGATCTGCAGATGGGGCAATTTTACAGTTTAAAATGACTACAGCTTGCCCTTTATGGAAGCTTTATTGTCTCGCTCTGACTTTAAGCACTTTGGCTATTGGCTTCTAATACTGCAGACGAGACACAGTTTATGATTAACTTTGCAAAGTGTCACTATAATGAACTCAGTATATGAAGGGCAGACCTCACAGACATGGACGTGATGCTGATTAATACGGCTTTTCATCCAAAAAGTGATGTCTGTCTGTAAAATGAAAGCACAATCTCATACAAGGCAAATGAAGCCATGATCTAGTGTAAGACACAAAACGATTGGTACTGTAGATACTGTTGGAATATTCATTGACGTGAGAAGGTAAGACAGATGTAAATAGCCTTGTCAATACAGTTTGTATTCTATGACCTTTGCTGTATATGTATAATGAATTTTCTGGTTTATTTGTGCTTAGGGCTGTTTTTGAGCAAATCTTAATAGACATATTTTGCCATTGCTGATTACTTATTTAAAATGTAATTTACGAGTCGGTAACATAGGCATAAGAGGAAATTTATGATAAAAATAATAACATACAAATGGCCAGTAGCAATGTCTAGTGACCTACACATAATGCATGAAGGAGACACTAACCCCTGGCAGCTAACTGGCTATAATTCAAGTTCTTTATCACTGTTCATATTACTAAGCAAATGATTGCTGTTTGAATTTAGAGTTGTTAAGTCCATAAAGGAGAATATTTTATAGTCACAGATAACAGTTAATTACACAGTAGAGTCACATTATTATATCCACCTGCTAATATTCAGAGTATCCATCATGTGGAGCATGGACAGCAGCTAAATGGGCTGGGAGTGACTAAATTGGTAAGCTGTTACAGGTATCTGGAGCCATGCTGACTGCATTGCAAACCACAGCTGCTGGATAGTACACGCCAGAGGATACATAGAGTGAACATAACTACTGAGGTAGACGCAGAGATTGGGTTCAAGTCTGGGGACTTAGGCCCCAAAGTAGTACTGGAAGTCTTTATCATGCTTTTCCAACTCATGTCAAAAATTGCTAGTTGTGTGACTTGACATTGTATTGCTGGAAGATCCTTTCCACCCCAGGGAAGTCAATCCGCATGTAAGGGTGTATGTCATCTGCAATGATGCATTTAAACCCAAAATCAGTTGCGAATGCTTTCCATGTGGATTAGTGGGCCCAGAGAATGCCACAAAAATATTCCTAGACCACAAAACTGCCACCACCAGCTTGTGTTCTTCCAGCAATGGTTGCAGGAAGTTTGTTCTTCACCAAACATGAGCAGTGGCTGTGGCACTGGCAGAGGCAGTCATCGAAAATGTAATATCACATGGGTGCTATGCAAATAAATATCTGTCCACATCTAGCATGTGTCTTAGCTGGAGCACATCTTACAAAATGTCTCTCCATTCTGGCTCTAGAGCAGTGTTTCTCAACTCCAGTCCTCAAGACCCACCAACAGGTCATGTTTTCAGGATCTCCCACAGAATGCACTGACAATAATGAAATCACCTGTGTCAGGATCTCCAACAGAATGCATGGACAATAAATACATCACCTGTGCAATACTGAGGAAATCCTGAAAACTTGGCCTGTTGGTGGGTCTTGAGGACTGGAGTTGAGAAACACTGCTCGTTTTGTAGATAGGAACTGACTTCATAATACGACCCATTTAAAGCACCATTATGATAACGGTACTTTAAAGATGTTGCTTGTGCCCCTGATTAGAAAAGTGCTGCTGACTGACAAGGCTTTTCTCCTGAAACTTTCTTTTTAAACCCTAAACTCCTTAGGAGGCTTTACAGCAGGTGCTCTATGCTTGCAGTTTTAACACTCTATGGGCATGATTTAGAAATACCCATTTAAAACATTTCAGACATACTAAAGACCATATGCAATGCAGTGTTAGAGTATGTTCACATGGCTGATTTTTAATCTGTTTTCAGAGCATTTCCACTCTCAAGACAGCATCAAAAAAGCATCCAAAATGCCCCCAGCTCATTTTCATTGATTCCTATGTAAAACAGTGTTGTTGTTCACACACAAGGCGTTTTAGGTGCTTCTGTGGAAGCTGTTTTGGGCGCTGAAAAAGAAGTGTCATGTCAATTTTTGAAGCATTTTCAGCGCTAAAAATTCCCATAGAAATGAATGAAAAGCCTCAAAACCTCGTCCAAAACCTTGGAGCGTTTTTAGACGCGTTTCTCAGCGCATTTTTTGGAGCATTTTTCGGTGCTATTTTTCCCTGGCTATCAGGGTATATTCAGGAGCACATTTCGCCGCGTATTTGCGCTTTAATACGGCCAAAATGCACTCCACAATTACGGTAATTCATAGCTCTCATAGAGAGCTATGAATTATGTGGCATTTTTCCCCGGCATACAATACGATCGTGACATGCTAGTGAAAAGTGAATGGGGCCGGCCGGGGGCTGCCCCCGTGCTTTGGAAGTACAGTACTCACCCCAATACGCCGTGTGAACATACCCTTAATTTGTATGGGTGAAAACAGTGTTGAAAATCTCATCCAAAACCTCGTTCAAAAATGCATCAGAAACGCGCTGAGAAATGCGTCTAAAATCTCTTCTGAATAAGTGAGTTTCAGGCGGGTTTTTGGACACTGAAAAATTAGTGTCCAAACAGCATCTAGATAAGCTGTGTGAACATACTCTAAAGTATCAGAAAGGTTTTAAATAGGGAAAAGCACTCCGTAAAATAGAATGTGTGTAGAAGGTGCAAGTCAGACCATATGAGTCCAAAAATTTTTGATAAATTGACTGCACACTACAATTATTTTGTTGCAAACACACAAAGGAGTATTTTATTACAAAATTTACTACAGGCTCCAGTGAGAATATTTAAATGTGACTGTAAAAGACTCTCTCTGGCTAACTTGGTAGGTGAAAAATTAGAACTTGTATTGGAGAGCGAACACGTTTGCAGTCATTGATGGAAATATTGCTGTTTTTATTGCAGTATTGATGTTTTGGTTTTGCAAGTTCAAGAGACATTGTCCAAATGTTTGTAATGATTTATGTTTTTTTTATTTTAAAACAATGATTTTGTTGAAGGTGCCAATAAATATTTGTTTATTTTATTGGTAATTTACATCTTTATTATGTCTGTGAGTGTATACAGCAAAGGCTATGGGAAAGAGCTGAAGAACTCACCAGCGGCATCTATTGGGTATAGTTATTTTCAATTCACATGTGGCTCAATGAACAATACAATACAAAAATAATTGAAACCAAGCCAGTTGAGTATATCTACAGACAACTGTTTCGTTTTTTTTTTGCCCCTTGTCAGTGCAGAGTAGAACTTACTGGTTGTCTGGGTGAGCGAGGCGAGTATGGCTTAGAAGGGGTAATGGATCTCATTGGGTAGAGACACCATGTCGGTTTATGAGGACTTTTAGTTGCCTGTATAGGCAGGCAGTGTCAGACTGAGGTGCCTAGGGTCCAGCAGAGGATTACTGTGCCTCCATGACTCTGCCACCTGTATGGTGCCCCCCTTCCAGAATAGTGTAATGGCGTCATCACAGGACTCACAGGAGATGTCTTCTATGATGAGATGTTCTCTTTCCTTTTATTTCTCCATTCGGTTCCAGACCATGATGTCTTCTCCCAGCCTCAATTTATCACTGCAGAATTTACCACACAAACATTTTAGACTCCTCACATATAGTGCTCCCGATGATAATGGATGGTTATGGGGCTCCCGCTTGTGTACCAGGTTTTCTTCTTCTTTTCTGTGATCACATAGTAAGTAGTTAAATCCCCAATATAGTAGGTAGGCACCCCCCTTCTAGGTAGGTGTATAGACCCCTGGTGGTATATAGGCCCTCTGTAGGTAGATATACAGACTCCCTGTAGGTAGTTAGATAAATATACACTCATGAAATTGTGAATGTCCTCCAGCTCCTTCTTGTAAAAATTCTATACTTTTATTTATATAGTTTAAAATTCCATGACAAAAGTCTGTAAACAGCCTACGCGTTTCGGGTTATGCACCCTTACTCATGGCAAAATAACATACATGAACACTCTAAATTTAAATATCCACGACAGGAAGTGACATTGGCTAACACGTCATATGGCAAAAAAAAAAAAAAAAAAAAAGAGAGAAGAGAGAGAAAAAAAAAGGTCTGTTAAGAAAAAAAAGACAAGCAATGATTTAGGCCCCGTTCACACGGCTTATTGCGACAGAATGGCGGCCGTATTCCGCGCGGATTTGCGCTTCAATACGGCGCCAATCCGCGGAGATACATTACTTTAAACCACTGACACATATATAACCGTGTAATCTTTCCCATTCCCCATTTTTTTTTCTCCTATACATCCACAACTTCTTTCTTTACTCCCCATATAACTTTTTTTCTTTTATTATATTTTTATTTACAACTATTCAAAATATTCCACCCTTTTCCCCCCAAACAAAACTCTATGTTGTATATTATAGTGTATATAGAGAAGAGACCCCCCACCAAAAACCACCCCTCACCCCCCTCATAAACAACCAACCTCCCATTACCACATTCCAAACAAGACCCCCACCCCCCCCTTCCAACTAATAAACCCTCCAATCTCAAAAACTCAACACCTACACCAACAAAACTATACACCATTAACCCAACCTCCACTCATGTGTGTGTGTGTGTGTGTACACCCTTCCTCCCATTTGTTGTCTGTGTTCCCATTTACCTCTAAACCCTCACCCCTCTCCCCATCCAACCCCACCACTTGTGCTGTCGGTGTGTAGTGTGTGTGTGTGTGTGTATATACCCTACAATAACCTACTCTCGCGCTCGCTCTCCATACACTCCCCATCACAACAATCTCCCCTAAACCCCCTCCTCCCAACTCTCATTCTCTATGTGTGTGTGTCTATCTCGAGCATATATCTCCCCCCTCCCTCCCCCCAATCACCTTTCCAATAGTCTTCACCCCCCCCACACAACTTCCCAAACTGAGAGAGATAGATAGAGAGAGAGATATATATAAAATACCCCCCAAACACGCGCACTCTTGTGTGTGTGTGTGTGAACTAGTGTGTGTGTGTGTTGTGTGTGTGTGTGTGTACGTTAGATGATATATATAGATAGAGTAGAGAATAGCCGTGTGTGTGTGTGATGTATAGATATATATAGAGAGATGTAGATATATATAGAGAGATGTAGATATATAGAGTTGTCTCTTTCTCACAATCCCTCCAATATGTCTCTTCTCGCCTCTCCTCGCCACCCCCCCGCGCACTCACCCACCCCCACTCGTGTGTGTGTGTGTAGTATAGAGATATAGAAGAGAGATTGAGAGTTAGATGTGTGTGTGTGTGTACAAATACTTAGTCTATGTTCTACTAAGTCACCATATCCCTATCCACTTCCTTGTACTTTAACATGTTTCTCTGTGAACGTATGTGGTGTTGTTGTGTGTTAGTTAAAATCTTATACTTTTACTTAGTGTGTGTGTGTGTGTGCTGTGTTAGTCTGTATGTGTGCTATCCAGTGTAAAAGAACTGTGACTGTGTGTGTGTGTGTGTGTGTGTGTGTGTGTGTGTGGTGTGTGTTGTAAGAGAGAGAGTATAAGAGAGATGTGAAAAGTGTCTTGTGTGTGTGTTGTGTGAACACCTTCAAACATATTTAGCACAGGGACACTCGCTCCCCCGGTCTCTCGCTTTGTGTGTGTGTGTGTGTGTGTGTGTCGTGTGTGTGTGTTCGATGCCGGTGTGTGTGCTTTGGTATAGAAAAAGTAAAGACTTAATTTCTAGGCAAGGGGGTAATCCTAAAAACCAATTGCCTTTTGAAACGAGAAAGCTTTTTGGATTTTTAAATTAAATGCCTAGCAGTCCCATTTTGCGTGAATTATAGAATCGATCTTTTGTTATCATTATTATTCACTGCTTCGTCTTTTTGTTCTTAACAGACCTTTTTTTTTTTTTTTTTGCCATATGACAGTGTTAGCCTATGTCTACTTCCTGTCATGGATATTTACAATTGAGAGTGTACAGTGTTTATGTTATTGGGCCATGGTAAGGGTGCATAACCCGAAAGCGTAGGCTGTTTACCCAGAAACTTTTGTCATGAATTTAAAACTATACCAACATAAAGTATAGAATTTTTTCAACGAAGGAGCTGGGAGGACAATTCACAATTTATGAGGGACGTATACTAAAAGTCCTTTTGAATCACGGACCACACTCCTCGTGACTCTTAGCGCCAGCCACGTCTTGGAGGATCAACACCAACTTTAATCAAGTGTAAGTAGGACTCTACATCAGAGGGGTGAAGCGGTGCTGTTTGTTTGCTTGTATATGGAATACTGGATTCACGTCCCCAAGGTACTCCAAATTTTTTCATTATTAATATACGTTTCTTGTTATCCAAACGTGGCTTTTATACGGACAACACTACTTGGCATGAATAAGAACCAATAGGCAGTGTTCTTACAAAGAAATAAAAGCAATTGCTTTAATTGATAATATGATTTCTACTGCTCAGAGGACTGTCTTTCCTGTGCAGTGCTGATTTAAATCCCTCATCACAAACAGTGGTCAGAAGCAGGGATGGTGTAAAGCATCGTTACCTATACATCTACATGACTGATCTCAGATTGGGGCTACAGCCATACGCTGAATTCGGAATCCCCCAGCAGTATGCGAAGTGATACCAATAGCAAACGGGGCCTTACCGATGTCAAATGGGCCATTCTCACCATAATCAGCGAGTTTTTTGGATGTATTTTATGTGAAACAGCAACAGCTAAATACAGAGGATCAACTTTGCGAATCGCAAAAAAAAAACAAAACGAAATCCATTGGAGAAATTAGCTTCTCAAAAATAAAAATTCTGGTGGTGACTAAGAAAAAAAAATAAAAAACCCTTTGGTATGTATCTTGATAAAAATTTGATCCCAGGGGATTGCGCATTAACAATCGACCAACATTCATCATACCCTGAGGACTTTCAACGTAAAATGGAACGAAGTACTCTCCACAAACTGTCTCTTGATTTAATGATATTAATATTGAAATTTGAGGATGAAAAATTGTCTAAAATTAAAAATGGACTTAAAGGAGATCCAAACAAAATTTGAAAGAAGCTTTGAATTGCAAAAATTTTTATTAAAAGAAGGAATGCAACAACAATAGAGAATAATCTCATGAAAGTTGGAGGATAACATTAGAACCATAATTAAAAAATCAAAATTCCAAAGGGACTTTAAATGACTATCAAATGGACAGAGTTTATTTTGATAACAGATAATCCAGATGAAAACATATCTATTAATTCACGGAGGTCCATATATGAAAATCAATGATTGATCTTCCAAACGACAAGTCAGTTTTTGAATCTTTTACGTGAAAAACCATCATGGGACTGTCAGATGTAGGTACAGGACCATTATGGGAACAAAATCAAATACGAGGAGTTTTGATTTCCTCCGGTTTTGGAAATCGAGATAATCATCCCAAAAAACGGCTCAAGGAGTACTAGAAGGGCCGGGAAGAAACACAAGGAGCGGAGGAAGGGGTACATTCAGAGGGAGAGGAACTGCTCAGAAGAAACGCACGCGTTACGACGAACAACTCTGATCATATATTCTGACAATGTATTTGACAATGTTTTGAATCTCTCTTTGTTACATTAACCCAGAACAACAGTCAGTGTTGAGTCTGGGGTTACAGTTTCGTCCCAGCTAATAATCTTTCAATTTATTCGAATACCATCCTAGATGTCAATAAATTTGTTCGTTCTCTAACATTTCGTAAAACAATTTTTATAATCGAGATCAGAGTTGCATAATCAGTACAAACAGAAGTAAACACCATACGGAGTAATCATAGTGGAAATATAGGTAATTATCTTTCTTGGTAGCAAAAAACGCTATTAGATTTAAAATCATTGGAAAATAAACAACAGATATGATAGGAATATAGTATCAGTGAATCTTCTTTCATCTCATACCACATTCCTACTTATTATCCGATTAGAACACGTACTGAGGCTTTTGCCAGTTTCCAACAACAAAATGGAACAGGTAATGAGGGAGCTGTACCAGGAATGTACGAATAATAATAATAATTTCAGATCTAGTTCATCCAACAAACAAAAAATAGCTTTAAATAAAAAAGTTAACAGAGGAAAAAAATTATTGGTCTAAAACTGGCGGTACATGGGTGGGAAAGTTGGTTAGTCCATGGATAATCTATGTATATGAGAAGTGCTTTCGGTACTTGATGATAGCATTACTTAATAAAAAATTAAAGGGGAATCCAACAGAAGGGAATACCGGGAGATTACTATCAAATTAATTGAAAGAAGGAGTTTAGCTAGGTAATTTGAATGACAAACAATACAGTCACTTTATGGTTGAGGAATCCTATACACAGTAGTCCATGGACTCCGATAAAATACACAATTACTTACTACCGCCACACTTGAGGCCAATAATAGTCAGGTATAAGACTATTTAATCGAGAAAGTTTGTGCTGGATAGATGACCTCCTCCAACCTCTTGTGGTGTGTACCTCCCAGTTACATCAAATGGTATTACACAGGTACTCAAAACCATTTAATAAAATTCCCTTGGTGTAGTAGCTTTTCCTGCTTACAGTGACGTGTGTTTTCCCTTTATTCTTCCATCCTCCACACCATATTGCTATGGTCTGCTTTAGGACCTCTATGCAACAACTATATTCAGAGGAATTTATAGAATTTTATGCTGCAGGGTAGTGGAATACCTGTGAAAACATAATTTTTTTGTTTTCAATGATACATATTCTATTTACAGATAGCACAGGTGCCCCACATGGGGGGCTAAATTTTCACCCCTCCCGGGCGCTAATCTGACATGGCTTGGTGGGAGGAAAAATTATATTTTTCTCAAAATAATCACTTTTTCGGCAGAATAAAGTACTTTGGTTGATTTTTTGATCGACATTTTGATGATTTGGGATGGGAAACTGTTTCGGATTATAGAAAAATTCATTTTTTTACATCTCAATAATTAATAATTTTAATTTAGGTTTTACTTTTTGCCATTGATACTCGCAGTATACATTTTTTAGAGATGGTAGAGACTTATAAATTAAGATAATGAGGTTCACTCATCATTATACAGGAAGGTAACTGAGGGAAACACTGTTTTACACGCTACAACGTAGCCATCCTGAAACACACATCTAAAAGCAATCCTGGTGGGGGAGTTTCACCCGTGCTAAACGCTCTCTGTTCAGAATTGGATGTTTGAAACGCATAATGATATTATCAGTAGAACGTTTTAAAAAGAAGTAACATATCCAAGATGAGCATAGTAGAGCAAAGAGTTTATGTCAGATCCAAAGACAGTAAACCAATACTAAGGGAAATGAGAATTTCCCAAAAAAATATATTAAGGACACTTTACCCTTTGTCGTTTGTTACACCTTATAGTAACCAAATATAAACAGATTAGATATAGTACAAAAAAATCTTACCTATCTTATGCCAAAGATGAAGTTACTTCAGAAATAATTGAACAAGGGATAAAATTATTATACCTGCAAAGCAGGGTCGAGATACCTTGCCACAATGATGTAACCGAAGCCTGTTTGAGGATACAACATGTAACTAATACATGGCTTTTCAATGAAGGTAACTTTAGGATGTAGAGGTCTATCGTTGTAAATCATGTGCCAGTTACTAGGGTAATGTAACTGGTTCTTTGCTAGACAAGCGTGAAACCTGTTTAATAAAATTTCATTACCTTTAATCAACTGTTAATATGAGGACTGTAAGTTGAGGCTATCCAGTGTAAAGAATGTGACCTTTTTTTTGTCAGGAACATACAATTAGACTGTTGAAAAAGAATTTATGAATACCTTCCAACATATTAGAAACACGGGACATTTAAAATTATATTGGGAGCAATCTAGACATTTCTCTACTGCGATCACAATGGAGATATTTAATCTTTTTTTTTCTTTGGTCTATAGAAAAAAGTAAAACTTAATTCGGTGAGGGCGGCTAATCTAAAACAATTGCATTTGAAACGAGAACTTTTTGGAATTTTTAAATTATAATTCACAGAGTAACCTTTGGCTTTGAATTATAGATAACGAATCTTTTTGTATCTTTATTAATAATTGCTTGTCTTTTTGTTCTTAAAACAGACCTTATTAAATTAAGTATCAGTATTTCTTACAAGGAAGGACGCTGGAGGAATTCACAATTTCTATGAGAGTATACTAAAAAAGTCCATTTGAATCACTGGACCACCTCGTTGCTCTACGCTCCAGCTACGTCTTGGGGATCACCACCCAACTTTAATCAAGTGGTAAGGAGACCTACATCGAGGGTGAAGCGGTGCTGTTTGTTTGCTTGTATATGAGATAAATATACAGGCTCCTGTAGGCAGGTAGTGCCCTTTGTAGGTAGATTTATAGGGCCCCTGTAGGTATAAATATATATATTATATATTATATAATATATAGATATATATATATATATATATATATATATATATATATATATATATATATAGAGCCTCTCTAGGTAGGTAGAGAGGCACACTATAGGTAGGTATATAGACAACCTGTCGGTTTATATGCCCCCTGTAGGCATATAGAGCACCCTGTAAGTATATCTGGCCACTGCAAGTATGTAGAGTCTCTGTAGCTATATATACCTGTTGTAGGTATATAGAGCTCCTGTAGGTATATAAAGCCCCCTGTAGGTACATATGTCCCCCTGTAGGTATATGTAGTCCCTATAGGTATATACAGCCCCTATAGCTATATTTGTGTCATGTAGGTATAAAAGCTGCCTGTAAATATATATGCCCCTTGTTAGTATATACAGCCCCCTGTAGGTATAAATGCCCCCTGCAGGTGTATATAGAGCCCCTGTAGCTCCTGTAAGTATAAAAAGTCCCCTCTAGATATATTTTCGCCCTGTAAGCATATGTCAACATCTTTAAGTATATATAGCCTCCTGTAGGTATGTAATCCCACCTGTAGGCATATAGGGCCCCCTATAGTATATAGAGGGCCTTGATGGTATACATGCCCCCTGTAGGTATATATTTAGACCCTCTGATTGCTACAAATAAAAAAAAATATATATTTACTCCTAATCATTCACCGCTGAGAAACTTGTGCCGGGAGCTTTTGTCCGGCATGGGGGCATCACACCTTTTATGCCGAGACGCTACTCCCGGCCTAGGAGACCCAGCAGCACAGGCGGAGGGAATGGTACATCACACCGCCTGCACTGCTTACTATTGTGGAATGCAGGTTTTGTCTGCAGCCCACAGTAGTTGGCACAGTTCGGGGTCCCTTGGAAGTATATGTGTCGGACAAGGGGTCCATCGAAGGATCCTCCGGTGGGCCAATCCGACACTGTATGCAGGTCTCAGTGCACTGCTGTTAAGATGACATTGACCATATAGCTTCAATAGGGCTTACTAGGGAGACATAGCATTTGTAAATCCCAACCTCTTTTCTACTACCCTGTTTCCCCGAAAATAAGAGTGTCTTATATTAATTTTTGCTCCTAAAGACGCGCTAGGACTTCATTTTAGGGGATGTCTTCTTTTTCTGTGAACAATAATTTACATTTATTGTTGAACAAAACATCAACATGTATTAATATACTGTAGTGATTTCATTACAAACATCAGCATAAGCAGCCAAACTCTGAATTGCATAAAAAAATACGCTATGTCTTATTTTCGGGGGTGTCTTATTTTTGGGGAAACAGGGTATGTGATGATTTCCTCTCTAGTGGAACTGGATTGATAGGACTCAAGGGGTAGTTAATTTTGTCCAAGGGTAAGGAAAAGAACAGACCGCCTGAAAAACCGGCCGAAAAACCGTCCGAAAACCCATGCAGCAGTCCCCACTGCACGGGTTTTCCGCCCGGCGGTTTTGCTACCGGCGGTCCGGCGGCAAAACATTGAGCAAGCACCATCTTCCGTCCGGTTTTCGGACAGAATCTGTGCTTCTCAATAGGAGTGGGAGTGCTCTTCTCCGCTTATCTCGGAGAAAAGCCGCCCCCCCCTGCGGCCGTGGGGACAGGCGCAAAACAGGACAAATACCAGCCAGCAAACCAGCCGGTATTTGTACTATGCCGTGGGGATGCGCCCTAACAGTATAAAAGGGACCTAATCTGATTTTTGCCTTATAGCCTCCTGTCTTCTTTGTTCACAGCAGCATAACTTCCAGCTGTATTGCTGTAATATTATTATCTAAATTCTCTAACTGTGATGCAAACAGAACTGAGCTCAGAAGTTTCAAATTTCCAGTTTTCATGAAATTTTGTTTGATAGAATTAATGATAATAGTATGACAGTTCTTTACATGTAATTAGTATTACAATTATGACATAGGTGTGCGGTTGATAATAGCTCCTTACTTCTGATTGTTGATTGACAAAAGAGTGGTAAATATTGTAGCCTCCAGACGTTGTAAATCATGTTATATTATGTAAATGGGGAAATAGTGGACTTCTATGCTATTGAATACTAAGTGCTATAATGTTAGAAGATTTGATTTTACAACAGATTGTAGGTAAATACAACTCTAATAAGTAGACTACAGTCTTTAGCACAGTAATCATGACAGCTGCCAACAAATGGGAAACCACATATCATTTATTGTGCCTGACAGACCCCCAGCTTTGAGCTCTGGTAGCCTGCCTTGACCGTTGCAACAAAAAAACATGGTTTTGGCCGTAGTTCCTTTATATTTGCTTTCGCCAGTGTAAACACTGTCATACTCTGCTCTGTAAATTGATTCCTGGCCAACGCCCATAGTCAGTGTCCTCCAGCATTCGGCTAGTTAACTTATTCCCTTGCAAGTCTTTTTGATTGACAGCCTTATATTCCAACCTGGTCTTTTGTTGCTTTGTCACCTCTGTTCTTTGTTCTCTGGTCTTTTATAAAAGGGTTTCTGGTCTTTTATAAAAGGGTTTCTGTGTCATTTCTCCTTGCCTGCTATACTGGTTACCTTTAGTGCCTGTAAGCTAGCCTGTTACTCTTTTTTCCTTTACCTGTTACCTGACCTTGGCTATACTTACCGATTACTCCTCTGCTTTAGTGATTCTGCACTGCTTCTCCCGACTGTTGCTGACCTGGCTAGTATGAACTTCCGTATTGTGTTTAGTGTTTGTTTTGTCTGCGTCTTGTGGATTCACCTACTTAGTGTATCTCGCAGTCTTTGGTTGGGGCCGACCTGATAAGGAGTCGTGCACCCCCAAAGGGCAGGGACAGTGGGTGGGGAACAGCGTCAGGGCCTCACTCAGTTGGTGTCTATTCGTGTGCCCCTGACTGGTTCCTCTCACCACAAACATGAAAGTCACACAACTACTGATTGTAAATAATGTTTAAAAATTAAATAAAAAGTCAGCTCACCACTCTGTGTTATGAGATTGTATGGCAAGAACTCTGTGAGTGTTGCAGCAGTAGAACAAATCTTTAAAAGATCCAGCAATCCTCTTGCATAAGATAAAACTAGTATTTATTTAATCTTTTAAAAATGTGATATCCACAGAAAGAAACATCAAGCATTTCTGACACATTTCAAACTTATTTGTTCTTAATCATAGCCTTAATCATAGCCTGTAGTCGAACTTGAGAAAGAGCAAAGATTAGCAACCATAAAGAGAAAAGATGGCCACGGGGGGACATGTAAAGCCCCCTCAAAAGACAATGGGACATTCCCTTCATCTGGATAAAAAAGGACTCAATTTCCAGAGGAGAAAAGCCTTCTTCCCTATAAGAACTGTAAATCTGTGGAATAGCCTGCCTGAGGAGCTGGTCACCGCAGGAACAGTTGCAAGTTTCAAGAAAGGCTTAGATAACTACCTGAAAGTAAAGAATATTAATATGTATGTAGCCATATAAAATTCTAGATCCAGTCTGATGGCAACTCTGGAATCAGAAGTGAAATCTTCCTTAGAGCAGATTGATTCTTGCCTTATGTGTTTCAAAGCTTTCATCAGTAGGGGACACTAATCTTAAAAAACTCCTTATTTCCCTCCCTTCACCCACATTTCCCCCCCCCTTGGTTGAACTTGATGCACACGTGTCTTTTTTTCAACCGTACTACCTATGTAACATGTCTGGCTACTGGAAAAGGGTAAATTACTTGAGGTTGGCGGTGGTTCCTGGGCAGTTGTCCAATTTCCCCTCCCTATATCTAGTTCTTTAAATAAGTTTGATACTCTCAAATATTTTTTTCAGATTACTTTGTGAAGTTGACTGGAAAACTGGAAAACATTGGGCACTATGTATGAAACTTGGCGCCCACACGTCAGTTCTAAATTGACATAGAGCAGTGTACAATGCAACAATTCATACATCTATAGAACAGGGCTGCGACAATTTTTTGACGCAAGATATACAGCAAAAAATGGCATAGCCTTGTTCTTACATGTTGCTCATTATTTTTGTAACTGTTAGAAACAAGGGATAATAACAAATATACATAAGTAGAGCATAATTACATTATTTATGCTCAACTATTATTGTCAACAAGCCTTGCAGCTTATTTTTTATATTAAAACAGAATTGATTAAAAACATATGTTTGCTGTCAGAAGACTTTTGTGTTTTTGCCTAGAGGGATGGAGGATAATAATCACATTTTCATGGTATTTTTTTCTTTTTTTAACAAAAATAGAATTTTTACGACTGTGCCTGTTCGGGCTGTAGCAAAGCCCTCTGTCCGCAAGGTACGACATACTGCACTTTTGGCCATGAATTTTATCTATATTGCTAGGTCCTGTTCTGTTACTGAATGTGATTGACAGCTCTACCATACATGGCTGGTTCTCTGCTAGTTCTACGGCAGGGCTGCAGATCATTCTGCCTGATTGGTGAGTGACAGCTGCCTGCACCACTCACCTTTCCTGTTTGCTTGTTTTTGTCCTGTGTGGTCTGGGTGTCAGAGTTCCGGTCCAATCACTGCTTGGACCGGAACTCTGACATTCCTCAAGTAGATCACTTCTGCTCAGCAACAACGTCAGTTATAGTCTTTGTTGGTGTGTTATTTTGCTATTGTCATTCTTAGACTTCTGTCTGCCTTGTTGACTTTTTGCCTTTCGTTTTTTGTACCATATTTGCTCTCTCCAGTTTTGACCCATTTCTGCCTGACTCTTCTTATTATGTGTTGTTTGTTTCTGAATTGCTCTGTGTTCTACTTGCATAGTGAAGGGACTGCCGTCCAGTTGTTGCCGACAGCATAGGGTAAGGGACAGCCTTGGGGGCTTAACGCTAATGCTCACTGTTCGTCTGTTCCTTTCTTCCTATCCTATTTCCGGGTCCTTAACAAAAATACTATAATTTTTATGATTTGGAAGCATTTTAGCATGTAAACATGCTAATGTTAATCTTGAGAATATGGACTGGCAGGAGAACAGTCCAAAGTTCATTTTGCTGTATGGTATACCAACAAAATAAGGTTAAACGGGTTTTGCCACGATCTAATGTTGACCCTCCAAAATGGGTATTTTATCACTTTTCTAAATATGTCATTAAAAAAAGTGAAGCCTGTGAGAGCTACAGCCTTTCTTACATGCCCATAGTTTCCTGACTGTTTACATTAGATACGAGCTTTGAAGGGACTGGGGAGAAAAGATCCTGTGTCTGCTGTATAGAGAATCCACTGGTTGTAATGTAATTATCTGAGTAAACATGCAGACGCACCCATGATTCCTGCTCAGCCCTCCTACCTCCCCCCTGAATCAGTTTGTGAAAAAATTAAAGAAGGCTACCTGCTTGGAGCTTATCTTCTCTGCTGAGCAGATAAGAGGGAGAAACAAAACCCGTATAGCTTGTGCACAATACAGTTATCCTCTGTGGATTAGCCAAACATGTTCGCTCATCAGAGACTGAAAATCAGGAGTGTGCATGGGAGGTGGAGAGGAGGTACTTGTTTTTTTAAACACAGAAACACAACGCCCCTTTTTTCAAGCCTCAAGAGGGGAGTATCAGCCTGTAAGGTAAGGAACTCACTTCTTGGCAAAACCCCTTTAAGACAGTAATGTTTAAATTCTATGGGCAAAAATAATTTTTGGTATCCATTGCTATAGAATCAAATAGATGCATTTTTATATATATATAATCCTTTGAGATATTCATTCTCAATATGTTAAATAGAATCAATTTTGTAAAATGATTTTTAAAAACTTTTTACAATTCATTTACTTATTCTGGGACCACTTAACAGCACTTAAGGGAATAATTTTACATGTACACAGAAGATGATGGATAGAGTTTTACAATTTTCATCTCATTCTTTTGTACAGAATTTAGAGTCTAAAAGACAAGAAATCTCTGTTGTAATGTTATCAGATAATAAAGTGGAGAAGTATTTTGCTTTAATTATTTCTTGTATGAGTCCTTTTGTGTGTCCAACAAGTCTTAACCAACAACATTCATACTAAGAATACATATTTTGCAAATGAAGTTTATTGATCAGATAATTTGATTTAGTAGCTCTTAGGCTTCATCTTAGTTTTATTTGCCTTAATAAAAGATTCAGCTTGTTGCTCTAGTCTTGTGTCTTAATTCTTACACCTAGAAAAGACAAAACATCTTGTTGGAGCACCTCACTGGCACCTTTCACTTAGACGCATGTCCTTTTAATCAATCAAAACTACGCCACTGCTCATTAAATCAGTTATCCCATAAAAAATATTTGTCACCTATCCACAGGATAGGTAATAATGTCTGATCCCTGTGGCTTCAAATTATCGCTAGAATGGGGGTCCTGACTCTCTTATTTCTCCTCACTGCTTATTTGCAGTATTTAGTAGTCTAAATAGAACAGTGGACACTTATGGGTAATGTTTCTCAATTTTTAGCTATTGGGCCAACTAGGAGATTCAAGTATAGTGAGAAGAGGTTGTCCCATCTTTAATCCATACAATTCAGTTGATAAAGCACCAACCTAAACACCCCGAGTTCCCCCAGGGTTAAGACAATCCCATGTTTGCTTTGTGGAGGACAAGGGGAATCTCTCATGCAGGACAGTTGATGCACACTGAAGAAAAATGGTGGTGTCAGGGCTTGGTGGCGCTCAGCCTGCAGGGAGCAACAGTCTGCAGCAGCTGATTTGCGACCCCACCCGGATAGTCTACTGGAAACTCTGTGAGTGACAGAGGCCCAGCCACACTGGATAAGGGGCATGTCGCACCAGCCAATGGGAGGACCCGGAGGCCGCTCCAATCAACTGCTGGGGCGGTGTCCGGGAATCACATTTAAACTCCCTGCAGGCTGAGTGAAGCGCCTGCGTTATTCTCCTGGCTGCCTTGTGTTACTTGTGCTTATTATTGTGTTTGCTTATCTGTGTTCCAGACCCTGCTTGTTTTCCTGACACTGTCTCGCATTCTGATTTTGTATCTCGCTCCTGTTCGTGTTTGACCTCGGCTTGTCTACATTTTCTCTCTGGTTCTGATTTGTGGCTTGGCGTTCCTAATTTGGTATTGACCCCGACTGTTTGACCTTTCTTCCTCCTGGCGGCCCAAGCACTCTAGCAGCGCAAGGCTGTCGCCCAGTTGGTGTCTGCCGCCTAGGGCAGCATGTCAAGTAGGCAGGGACAGTGGGCTGGGTTCCAGTCAGGGCTCACTGCACCTCCCTTGACGTGACAGGTGGCTTTCGCCTTCAGAGTTGAGGGACAAGTTTTCTCTGCCCCCGATGCACGCCTTCCCGGCCTTGCAGATCCTCTCTTTTTGCAGATCCAGGCTCAAAAATGTAGATAAAGTGTGTTCCCCTAACAGATTTGATCCTTTGGCAGAATGCCACAGATCTAACTTTACCCTTTTGGGCTTTTACCAAATTATGAGAAGCTGGGACTCAGTCTTTAGCCCCGTGACTCCATTCAGAAAATGAGAACTTCGCTTTGCTGATTCCGTTATCGGAAAAGATACAAAAAAGTTTCATCAGGCTACACAAGGAGGTGATCTGCGAACTCTGGAGAGAAACTCATTTGAAAATTGTACACAATGCCTATTACGGTTTTGATCTCCCCTTTTTGCAGAACCGCCCTGATAGAATCCAGGCTTGCCCCAAATTTAAGAGCCCCTCCACAGACATGTGGCATGGTCTATGGTCATGTCCCCATGTTCAAACCTTTTGGGATTTATTTATTGGCTATGTCTGGGATCACTGGCATATTAGATTGGCCAAGAGTCATGAACTGTTGATCTTTCATTATGCCAGGCCCCCAGATGAGGACAACACACAGGCTTCACGTACTCCTGCCCCCAAGAGTCTGGAGGGCACTATCCATGTTGCAATCTTGGTCGCTAAGCACTGCCTCCTTCTACACTGGCTGACCCCCCTCCCCATCACCCTAATAAATGATAATATGAAAAAGTACCTAATTGCGGACAAGATCGAGAGATGTAAAGAGGCACGGACTGAGGGATACTTTAGAAAATGGAGGTCCTTTATTATTTCACATCTTTCACACCTAGAGACTGCCCAAGTAATGAAAACATTTTGCTATACAGAATGATATTTGCGAGAAGCCCTGGCAGATACCTTGGGGATTCTCCGATTACCTGATGCAAGGGGAAGACAAACTCAAGCTTCTGCCTCTGCTTCTGAGACTGCCCCCCCAGATCCCAACCACCTAAATTATTGACCATATAAGGGTATTGTCCCTTAAATAAAACTATTTTAACTCGCTTGCTGTCAAGGCCAAAAGCCACTACTGTTACTCAGGTAGGCAATGAGTTGGGACGTCTCCAGCTTTGTTTCTGATTTCTTGTTTGTTTCTTGTTTATTTCTTGCTTCTTGATTTTCTTTGAAGCACTAAGTTTTGAGCACAAGATTTAAACTTTAGTTCCTTCCTTGTGGTTTACTCTGTTAATTTGATGCTCACCCTGAGCTAAAGCCAAACTGGACAACAAGAAGTTTAATTTTTCCGGTGCATAGAAGGACAATGTGAATCCTGATCTTCAAGGAACATTCTCTCTCCTTAATTATTGGTTGCTTCCAGGCCGATTCTTATTATCCGAGTTTGTAATGTCTTGTGTTTTCTGACCTACATGTATAATTGTGCTAGTTTGTTTTTGCTACATCTTGCTAAATTCCTTTGTTCAAACCTATGTAATTTGTTGCTTTCATGGAAAATTCAATAAAATATGTTTCAAAAAAAAAAAAAAAAAGCACCAACGTAGGTTAGACATCAGAAGCATATTTCAGAATGTGTAAGCCATGGGATCTTCTGGAATTTGTCTGATGAAATTTGGATTTGGATACTTTATATGCCTATTTTGCTCTTCTTCTTAAAGAGAACCCGTTAGGGGCTTTATGATACCCTATATGAGAGCAAAATGCGATAGAGGGAAAAAAGTTGAGCTCTTTGATATATAGGTCTATATGATTTGGAAGGGGAGTTCTCAGTAAAAAGCAGATAAAATCCTGACCAGACTTCACAAGGCTACGGGCACATAGCAGTGAGAAAATACCAGTTGGATTCTGATTAAGAATCCGGCCTGTATCTTATCATCTTTTCAATGGTTTTTGGGGAGGGTTCTGTCCACAGTTTGCGGATTCGTCCGTTCCCATTAACCATTGACTAGTACACTTTTCTCCCGACAACCGGGCTGAAGATTGTGCATGTTCCGAGCTCTTCGGAACACCAGATGTTAGAAATTCATCCGGCTGAAATTCCATTCACTGTTGACTACTGGGTGGATTTTCTATTGAAGTCTATGGGGATGGTTGCTTGTCAGTTTCAAATGGTTTCCAAATCTGCAAACTGTCTGAAAATCTGACGAAAAAACCATTGCATGTGAACTTACCCTAAAAGTATGTTTACGCGGCGTAATTGCGCTGTGGATTTGCGTTTCAATAAGCACAAAATGAGGCCCACAATTACGGTAATTCATAGCTCTCCTAGAGGGCTATGAATTACGTCCGTCTCCCTTGGCGTACAATGCGTACAATGTGCCACTGATAACAAAGGTGAATGGGGCTTGGCCAGCGCGCACTTCTAAAACACTTGGCGTATTGTGGCATGTACAGTATGCACCGCAATACGCCATGCGAACATACCCTAGGAGTCAGTGAGAGTCCTGCCTACTCCACCCATATACATTGATTGAAAGCTTTCCTTGTTTCAGTATGTGTACAGAGCAAACCACTATATGTGGGCGATTTTTTCCCCCTGCTTATTACTCCTACTCCAAATCATATCAACCTATATAACTTCTCTCACTGTATCATATCCTGCATTCAGGTAAACCACCTGTCAGGTTCACTTTAATATGTTATACACATGTTAAGAGGGCTGGTTAGAAACCTGAACTATAGGAATCCCATACTGTATCTGACTATTGCCCTTGTGCATATTTGTTGCTGTACTATATAAATATTCTCCTACATGCTGTGCATGTCTATGACAACAACGTTGAAAATGTTTTCCATCTAAAATTCCATTCCCTTATTTCTATGGTTTGAATTATTGCATGAGCTAACATGATATGGCAATAAATGTAGCAGATTTGTTTCCAATTATCTTAAGCACTCCAGGGAATACAAATCATTTTGTGGCTAGAGTGTTTCTCTATAAACCAATGTGGTGGTTACTTCCAAACCATAATGTAAACTTCTCCCCTAAATCCTACAGAATTATTCTGGATTCAATTTAGATGCTATAATCAAGGTTTGGCTCTGCAAAAATACTAGGCAACACAACAAAAGAACCAAATGCATAATAGAACTCAGGATAGAATAAATCACATTAACATAATGAAATAATCAAATGAACCACAGAACTGTAATTTTGCATATTATGAACTAGACAAACTAAGAGAGGAATGCAAATGTAGTTTCAAGAGTAAAGCAAGCAATAATTACATATATGAAATACTATGCTAATGGTAAATGGAAACAGAGAACAAACATATATTATAGGGCATAACATTGGAAGTGAACTAAAAAATAACACGAACTGCAAAATATTAAAACTATAAATTACATGTTTAAGAACCTAAACAGATGTAGCAGCACAAATGTATTGTGCTGTGCAGGGAAAAGAAGGCTGGATGCTAAATTTTGAAGACCTGGTTCACCTGCTGACCCTTACCATAACATATTTTCCATATTAAAAAATATCCTATGACTGTTAATAATTCAATATAAATTGTGTATGATACAGAAACTCATTTGTGCTGTAGTTTGGGATAAAACTACCTTATTCTTTTCATAATAAATAGACATGTTTAAAGTAAACAGCTGTGCAGGGTCAGGCAGGATCAGCAAGCCCCACCTGTCATGTCAAAATAATTATTAGTGGCTAAATCAATTCCAAGAATACAAAGAAATTTGGTGAGAATAATAGAAATGCAAAAAAGCAGACACACATAGTTAGGCTATGTTCACACGGCTTAAAACTGGGCATATTTCAGTCCGTAATTACGCGCCGGAGTGCGCAAATTATGGGCTGAAAACGTCCCAGTCATTACGGTAATCCACAGTTCTCATAGAGAACTATGGATTACGTCTCCTCTCCCTGCTCGGCGAATCCACCGCGGGGGGAGATAAGTAACATGTGAATTACCAGCGGCGTATACGCGCCGCTAGTAATGATAGTCTATGGGCCGGCGGGGTGCCGGCCCCCAGCTCCCGCCCCACCTCCGGCCACACGGCGTAATTACGGGGCGTAATTACGTCCTGCAATAAAGCCGTGTGAACCTAGCCTTATGCTACTAATAGTTTGCTAGTGGTTGACTAAATTATAACAAATAAAGATTATAAGTGTGAATGGTAACATGAAGGTCTAAACTGTATCTGTTTCTATTCTGTATTGAATCAGGAAAAAGGGGATTAGCGTGCATTCACATGGCAAAGACCAAATAACGGTCAGATTTTCCAACCGGTATTTTTAGGCATACAGGGGTATGGCTTTTATCCGCAGTTTGTGTATTCAAGCCGGCCGCCTTCTCCCCCACATGTTCATGTTCTGCCCAAAAACTGGGCTTAAGAATGAATATGTTCTTATGAACATGAAAACTTATGAAGTTTTTATGAATGCTGGCATTGTAAAAAAATGTTCGGAGGAAAAACAATGCATCGTGGATTGCTGCACAGATTTTTCTATTAAAATGAATGTAAAAGGTTGACAGTCGCTTTACAGATTGTTTTCAAATCCGAAAACCTTTGCCGTGGGGACAAGCCCTTATAGTAATCTTGGGGAGAGTGCAGACATAAGTAAACTGCTTTAGAGTATACCAAATGGCTGATTACATTCCATTAGGAGCACAAAATATTCAGGCATATTCTAGTAAACAGGAATGGAATAGGATAGAAGGTTATAAGCCATAAAAAAGAAGCTTAAACGAGTAACAGGTATCAAAAATGCAAAAGAATTTCAATAAAATTTTATGACAGAGGAAAACCCCTTTAACCCAATTTTGACCTTCCTGACAAAGCCCCATTTTTAAATGTCTAAATGTATGTGGGAATAACTTTTTGATACTTGTACCTATTCATGTGATTCTCGTGACACATTGGGGCACATTTATCAATAGTGCTAATGGTACGACATTTTTAAAGGGAACCTGTCACATAGATTATGCCCCCCTTGCTGAGGGCAGCGCAAGCTAGTGTCAGACCTGCTGTTCCCATCGCTGTGTCCCTTATTCTGTAAGATGCAGCAGTTTTAGAGCATTTACTCCTCAAATCTTATTCATGAGTAGGTGTTAGCTCCGCCCACCAAAGGCTAGCCCCGCCCACTGAAAGTTATTCACACGTTTCTACCTATTCAAAGTAATAGGTTTATCAATTGAGGTGGATGGGGCTTGAAAAAAACTGACTCTTTGAATGACTCTTCAAATGACTCTTCTGGCTGAAAACTGCAGATTTGAGCATTAAATACACGAAAACTACAGCATCTTACAGAATAAGGGACACAGCGCTGGAAACAACATGTCTGACACTACCTTGTTCTGTCCTCAGCATGAGGGGCATAAACTATGTGACAGGTTCTCTTTAAGTTAGACTGGACAGTCTTACAATGTGCCACATTTATCATAGTGTTGGTAAATCGGACAAAGGTAGAACTGTCTAGTCTAACTTTGTGCCAACATTAACTTGGCTTACCTTTATGCCACTAACTGCAACAAAATTCTGGCTCACATAAGACACGCCCCCTTTCCCATAAAACTACGCCCCTTTACAGAGGCCACATCCTCTTTGTCGGACGAGGCGCAGAAGTGTCTGGAAACTGTCTAAAACATATAATAAATGTGGTGTAAAGCTTGTACATTTTTGGTGCAAATTGTGCCAGAATTCTGGCGCAACTGCCTTAATACGAGTGTCCCCTTGTTCTTTAACCCTTTCAACCACCTTGATGTATGGTACAGCCTAATTCATTGTCTATGCAATGCATTAGACTGTATTAACGATCGCGGCCCCTAGTGGTGAAGCGCCCTAGGGGGATTCAATGTTAAATTAAAAAAAAAATAATAATAAAGTTTTAAAGTGTAAAAAAAAGTGAAAATCACCCCCCTTTCACCATTTTACAAATAAAAACAATAAAATAGTAAAAAAATTACACATATTTGGTATCGCCGCATCCGAAAAAGTCCAATCTCTAAAAATATAACATCATTTATCCCGTATGCTGAACATCGTATAAGAAAAAATATTCCAAACGCCAAAATTTATTTTTTTGGTCATTTTATGTCCTATAAAAAATGGAATAAAACTGATTAAAAAAGTCGCACGCATTCCAAACTGCTAGCAGTAAAAAGTACACTTCAGCCTGCAAAAAATACCGCCTCACTGACATCCATAGGTGTTAGTACAAAAAAGTTATTGCCGTGGCGCAAATTTCAAATATAAAAAAAGTTTGGAATTTTTTTACGCCACCAAAACATAACGGAAACCCTACGTGTTTGGTATTGCCGGATGCGGATCAACCTGTAGAATATAGAGAGCATTTTTAAAATTTTTAGTGAAGATTGAACGCCGCAAAAACAAAACTCCCGCAAATATGGCACAAGTACATTTTTTTTACACATTTTGCCCCACTTAGAATTTTTTTGCCTTTCCCCAGTATATTCAATAGTAATATGAATAACACCATTAGAAAGAGTATCTTGTCCCGCAAAAAAAAGCCCTCATATGTCTATGTAGGTGGAAAAATAAAAATGTTATGGCTTTTGGAAGGCAAGGAGGAAAAAAATGAAGAGTAAAATTATTCATTTTTGTTTGTGTTAAAGGGTTACGTGAGTAATTAGAGATGGGCGAATTTCTCGAAATTCGGTTCGTTCACTTTGCCGGATTTCTCGGCAAAAAAAATAACTTCGTTCCGAATTACTTCGGGACGAATCACGTTAAAAAACAGCTATATCCAGGCTGCACAGAGCCTGCAGGGTGCTGTAGAACGTTGTGCCATGCTTAAAATATGCAGAGGGAGCTTGGTTTGTCTTCATACAATGTTGTGTTTAAGTATGACACGCACATGACTGCCGCCGCTCTTAGAATCGCTTCACTATAAAATTCCCTGGGCACTTAGAGGGCAAAAACTGACCAAAAAACTGAGGGGATGTAGCCTGATAAAGTCATAGCAGAGACAGCTGGAAAAAAACAAGCTGAGGGCTCAGGTGGCAACATCAGTGACAGAGTGTGGAGGTGACTGGCGGCAGCCACAGCAGCAGGAGGTCAGAAGGGGCACAATGACATTCTGGAGGTGGCAAAAACGGGATAGGGGCCACAGAGGGGCCCAAAAATGACACAGTGTGGGGTTACGGAGCAGTCAAGCAGCAGCATGAGGTCAGGCATGGCACAATAACATTCTAGAGGTGGCAAAAAAGGAGTACCACAGAGTGGCACAATGACACAGTGTGGAGGTCACGGCAACAGCCATGAGGTCAACAGTGGCACAATGCACAGGGTGTAGGTCACGGCGCATCCAGCAGCAGCATGAGTCAGACAGTGGCACAATGACACATGTGGAGGTCATGCAGCAGCAGAGGGGTCAGACAGTGGCACAATGACATTTGGAGTGGAAAAAAACAGGAGTAGGCCAAGATTGGACAAGAAAATGTGAGGTCACGGCAGCACCCCCCCCCAAGCAGCACATGAGGCAGACAGGGCACAATGACATTCTGGAGAGGGTAAAAAAGGAGAAGGCCAGGATTTGGGACAATGACATATTTTGTAGGTCCCCCAAAGGCACCACAGCAGCACTGGGGTCAGACAGGGCACAAGGACAAGGTGTGGTCACGGCAGCAGCCACTGCAGCACATGGGGGGTCAACAGGGCACAATGACATCTAGGGGTGGCCAAAAAAGAGTGGGCCCCACAGAGTGGCAAAAATGAAAACAGTGGGGAGGTCGGGGGTAGCAGCACATGAGGTCAGACAGGGCAAAATAACTGGGGGTGGCAAAAACAGGAGTAGGCCAGAGAGGGGGGACAAATAACAGGTGGGGTACGCAGCAGGCCACAGAAAGCAGCAAAATGAGGTCAGACAGTGCCAATGACTTTTTTGGAGGTGGAAAAAACGGGAATAGGCCACAGAGTGGCAAAAATGACAGTGTGTTAGGTCACGGGGGCAGCCACAGCAGCGCATGAGGTCAGACAGTGGAAATTGAATTGGGGGGGGGGGGGGGGGGGGTTTTAAAAAAAGAGTAGGACAGATGGGCAATGAAACATTGGTTTAGGTTACGGCAGCAGCCATAGCACACAGAGGTCAGACAGTGGCACAATGACACAGTGTGTGGGTCCACGGCAGCACCCACAGCAGCAGCATGGGGTCAGACAGTGAACAATGACATTCGGGAAAAAGGTGGCAAAAACGGGAATGGGCACAGATGGAAACAATGACAGAGTGTGGGGTCAGGGCAGAAAACCCCCGCAGCAGCATGAGGCCCAACAGGGCAAAAAATGACATTCTGGAGGGGGGAAAAAAACGGGAAGTGGGGGGCCAAACAAAAAAAAAAGGGGGACACTGACACAGGTGGATTTCACGGAAAGCCCCCCCCCCAAAAAAGCAGCAGCATGAGGTCAGACAGTGGCACAATGACTTTCGGGAGGGGGAAAAAACGGAGAAAGGCCATAGAGTGGGACAAGGGAACACAGTGTGGGGGTCACGGCAGCGGGCCACAGCAACATGAGGTCAGACAGTGGCACAATAAACATTCGGGGGTTTGGCAAAAACGGGATTTGGCCCACGGGAGTGGGACAATGACACAGTGTGGAGGCCCCACGGCAGCAGCCACAGCACCCAGCATGAGCAGACATTGGCAAAATTTACATTCTGGGGGTTGGCCCAAAAACGGGAAGGGGGCCACAGGTGGCAAAATAAACAGAGAGGGGGGGGACGACGGCAGAGAAAACAGCATGAGGTCAACATTTGCAAAAATGACACAGTGTGGGGGTTCACGGCAGAAACCACAGCAGCAGCATGAGGTCAATAGGGGGCACATTTTGACAAAGTGTGGGGGGGTGGGTGGAAATCCCCAGTCCCTGGAAAAGATGGTTGGGGGCAGAGGGAGAAATTTTGCACCAGATTTTTGGGGCATCAGGGGGGTGGCGCTTCAGGAATAGTGGCTGAGGCGGGTAGTTTGAACCCAGACTCATTTCTCACTTTTTGGGGTGAGGCATCATGGCTGATGTAGCCCGGGACGCCAAAGGCATTTGGGGGTGGGAAATTCCTGGCCGAACCACGCCTAAATTCATTTTGGGACAAAGGTCAGCCCCTTCCAAAATTTCCCCGGGTGGACAAGCGGTTCCCTTGGGGAAACCCGATGGCCCCCGCCGCACTGAACACTCGCTCTGATGCCACACTACGGCCCGGGTGCAGGACGCTTCCCACTGCAAACTGGGGCAAGTTCGGCCACACATCGAGTTTGGGGCCCCCAAAGTGGGCCCCACGGATTTTTCAAACTGGGGTGGCAGAGGGGCGCCCAAGTGGGCCCAAACCCCCTTTTGGTTCAGGGTCTGCCCAGGTCCTGCTGCTGCTGCTGGCGACGGGCCCTCCTTACTAGGCGGGTGAAGGAAGCTGTTTCATCATGACCCAGACTTGGGTTGTGCGATGGAGCTGGTACGGGCCCCCGACCCCTCCACCTTCCTCCACCAGCCGCGGCGGGTAGTACGTGGGGCCCCTTAAAAAACCCCCCCGGGCCAGCCCTGCAAGGGGGGAAGATGCCGCACATGGGCAGGGGCCAAAACTGATTTTCGGGGGTTTTCCCTATATATTTGATTTTGCCCCCCTCTCAATACCTGGGAAAAAGGCTCTCTTTTTGGGCCCGGGTAGCGAGGGTTCCCAATGGGGTGGAGAACCAGAATAATCCCTCGCCGGATCCCTGCCCTATTGGGCCTGTCACTAGCCAGGCAAATAATTAATCCAAGGGGGCCCCTCCCCTCCATCTCCACTGTATACTGCCACAGTGCTTGGGGGGTCATCTGCCCATCTTCCTCATCCCATAAACCTCCCCAGCTGCGGGCTGTTTCCTCTCTCTTGCCCAACCGGGGTTAAAAAACCAAACTCATTTTTCCAACAATGTTTCCCTGCTCCAATGTCCTCCCCCTCCCCCTTTTCTTTAAAGTCCCCCCCCGGGACTCATGGGGGCTGCGAGATGTAGTCGCCACGTCTCCCATTCCCCCTTCCCAGACAGTTTTTTTCAGCATCTTTTTTCAGGACATAAGCAGGGAATGACGTTTTTCATCCGTAGTCCTGGCGACTAAACAAAAAATTTGTGGCCTCCTCGAAGGGCCCCCAACAAATGGCGGGTGTCCCCGATAAACTGCCACGGGCTAACATCAAAGTTACACAGGGTAACCCTGTCCCCCTGGATAACAAAAAACTTTAAGGGCCCCTTTTCTCTGTTAAAAAACCGGCCAACATGTGCGGGGTTTGGAATTCCAACGGGTGGAAACCCCGCATATCAGAGTGTGTTGGGGGAGGTTTTTCCCGCCGCTGAAACTCGAGGGGGGTTTTCCCTGGTTTTTGGTAGGAATGGATGAATTTTTTCCGGGCCTTTTTCAAATCTTCTGAAGATCGGTGGAAGACTTCGGGGAAACCTTTTTCAAAACCAATTGAACACGGCCATGCAGGGCGCAGGAAATCCCTGTTTGTCAGCTGGACACCATTTTACTCCCTTTGTCCTCCCCAATTTTTCCCAAATTTGCATTTGGGCGGGGAGAAAGCCACACATCGTTTTCCCTTGGGCTGCATGACAGGGAACAGTTCCCCCCCTGTGTGATTTTCGTTCGCCGAGGCAAGCCAGGGGGTAAACGCGTGACACTGCGTGCCCTACAAAATGGGGGTATAAAGGACCCTTCTTGTGGGGGGCGGGAAGATGGTGGTGGGGGAGGAGGAGGGGGAAAAGGGCGCAGGAGCCGCATTTTTGCCCAACGTGGAGGAGAAAGCGGCTTTCTCCTGTCCAAGTTTTTGGGTGTCCCGGGGGCCGGGAACTTTTTTCCCCCCCCCAAAGGGGGCTGAAAAAGGCCCATGAACGGCCCTGACCGTAGTTACAGCTCCAGACCTCCCCCCTGCCATGCCCCTTTGGAATAAACCGATAACTCAAGGACGGGCCCACCTTCTTTCTACATTTTTAAATTATGTGCTGGTTCCCCTTTTTTGGAAATAAATTAGGGCTTGGAACTCTCCATCCGGCTCGGAAACAACCCCATTATTTTCTCTAAAAGGGTTGCAGAGCCCAAACCTTTTGGAAAGGGGGGGGCCCTGAAAGCCCCAAACAACTTGGACAGGATTACGGTCAGCTTTGCCCCTTTGGGATGGTTGGGAAACGCATACTGTTGTCTCTTTGCAATCGCCTCGCAAAAACGACGGGCTGGCACCATAAATTAGCGCGGAGCGGGAGCATCGGGCCCGGGAGATAAGTCAAAGAGAAAACAGCTCCCTTTTTCAAGGTGGGGGGGACCCTTTGGATTTGGCGAAAAAGGCTTTCATCCCCACTGGGCGCGCTGCTGCTTTTTGTTGTTTCCGGCGGCGGGGTACCACCAATTTTTAGCCAGTTTCCCCCCAGTCCACCGGAGGGTTTTGAGCAGGGCCGGGTGCCAATTTAGCTCCCTGGCCACGCTTCACTTTCGCCTACAGATTCTACATATACCCATATTGGGGCTCCCCCGGGTGTTTTTAGAAAAGGGAAACTCCCAAACAACGCCGAGTATGGGTTTTTAACCCGCCAACGCTCCGCACTGAGGGGCCCTACTGCCGCCCTGCCTCCCCGAGCCCCTTTTGCCGCTACTTTCTTGGACCTGTGAAGCGGGGTTTTTTTCCCCGTGGGGCCCCTGGGTCCCGACCTCACCCCTGCTGCTTTCCTTTATGACCCACTTCTTACGCGTAAGCTGACGCCCCCCTTCTCCTACAAAGAGGAAGCCCTTGCTTTACCCCGGGTCCCGGTTTGGGATGCAGAGGCTGCCCCCCCCACAAAATACCTCCCATGCCAAATCCCCAACATCTATACTTTGGGCCCCCTACTTCAAGAAACAGGGGAAAATTGGGGCCCCAATTTTTTCGTTGGGGCCCAAATACTGCTGACTGCCCCCCCTCAAGTTGTTTAAAAATCCTAAATAGTGGTGCTGACCCAACCACAAAGTAGATCTCTTTGGGGTTTAGGGGAAACCCATGGGACAGAGGGGGGGTTTGGGGGCAGGGGAGGGCCCTGACCCGCTCCCGGGCCCCTGCCAACCCAAAAGGGTTGTGTCTTTACGTTCCCACCGACTCTTGGCTGGGGTGTGTCCCCCCCCGATGTCAACTGGGAGGAAGTTAAGACCTAGTCAACCATCCCAAAAACCCTTGGGGTTTCTAGCCCCACACGGGCCCTAGGGGACAGCGGCAGTTTTTGGGCCCACCGAATGACCCCTGCCCGCGAGTCCTCTTTTCTGTGGCTGGGGACCTGGGCCTGGAATGTTTTTGGGCCCCTGCCACTCGGGAGGGGAAGAGCCCGCCACCTCTCTTTTTGACATAAATGTTTTTTTTCTAAAATGTACAGACACCCGTTTTTTTTTAAGAAAATCTGTATATGATAAATACACACCCTAAATTTGACCCAAATTAACCCAATTAAAAAAGCTTGGTAACCCTTGGATATAAAAATTTCAAATCCACAAATGGGCAGGGAAAAAAAGACTTTATTGCCGTTTTAAAAAAAAATGTGTATTTTTAAATGAAAATAAAAGAACAAACAGGCTTAAAATTTAAACCTTTGGATATGGAAATTTTGCTACAGAATTTCTTCTGTGGCGGTGAAAAACAAATTTCTTTTTCTGAGTACAACTGAAGTACAACGCTTTTAAATTTAAACCCCCCATGTAAATTGGGGCAAAAGAATTGAGCCCAAACCCCAAAATACGAGCTTTGTACGTGTTACAATGGCGTGGTTTTTTTACGTACACAACAAGGAAAAAAATTTTAAAATTTAACCTTTGCCCCGTGAATTATGGGGAAAAGGAAAAAATTTTAATTTTTTTCGGGGGAAAAAGATGGTTTTTTTGGGGTCACCACAGCAGAAAAAAAACGGGTTAATTTTAAACCCCCGGGGTGTAAAAATTTTGCAAAAAAATTTTAGGGAGCCCCAACACTAGCTTTTTAAACGTGTTACAATTTCGTGTTTTCTATGCTTTCACAACAAGAAAAAAAAATTTTAATTTAACCTTTGCCTTTGTGTATTAAAGTACAGGGAAAAAAGTTTAAATTTTTGGGGTCAAAAAGACGGTTTTTTTGGGGGTCACCACACAGAAAAACCAACCTTAATTAACCCCTGGGTGTAAATTGCGCAAAAGAATTGGGGCAACCACAAACTACTAGCTTTGTAGCGTTTACAATTTTCGTGTTTTCTAAAGCTACACAACAAGAGAAAATTTTTAATTAAACCCTTTCTTTGTGAATTAAAGGTACAGGAAAAATTTTAATCCCTTGGGCGGGGAAAAAGACGGTTTATTTTTTTCACCACAGCAGAAAAAACCAAAGCTTAAAATTAAACCCCCGGATGTAAAAATTTCGCGAAAGAAGGGGAAGGGCAGGGCCCCAAAAACTAGCTTTTTAGCGTGGGTTTCAATTGCATGTTTTTTTACGCTACACAACCCAAAAGAAAAAATTGAATTAAAACCCTTTTCTTTTAATTAAGGGACAGGAAAAATTTTAAATTTTTTGGGTGAAAAAGACGATTTTCTTTTGGGGTCACCACAGCATAAAAACAACCTTTTTAACCCCTGGATGTAAAATTTTCGCAAAAAAAATTGAGCAGGCCCCAAAAAAGAAAAGGGGGAAATGTATTGTAAAAAAACCCGTTTCTTTTAAAAGGGAAAACAACAGGAAATGGCTTAGATCCCCCTTTAATTTTAAAGTGGGGTGAGCAGATAGCATTTTAAAAAGTAATAACACAGCAGTGGGGCGCACACTGTACCCCAATTCAATTCCCCAAAAAAAACCGGAAAAAAACATTAAGAAAAACAAAAAATCTGAGAAAAGCTGGACCCCCACAAAAAAACCTGTAAAAAAAATCAGTTCTTCAGTAACGCTATCACAATCAGCCCCGGAGCACCTTCCCTGATCAGTACAGTGAGAGGATTTTGAGCTCCCCCGCGTCGCGCCCGGACTTAATAGTTCGGTGACGTCACAGGGAAACCCCACGGTCCCCTGATTGTCCCCATCCCCTGCACAAGTCATGCCGGCTAGCCCTTTTTCCTCCCCGATGCTTTGCCCCATGTAACGCCATGTGCCCCGCACCATTTTATAATCAAAAGCACCCCTTCGTTTACCCGAAGTCCCCCAAATTTGACTTCGTTCAGAACCGAAGTTTTCCTGAAATTTTTAAACGAATTCCACACGGTTAGAATCAAACCCCCCTCCTTTGAGTTTAAAACATTTTGGGGCCAAACAATGCATGTTAAATTTGTGAAAAAAATTCAAAATTTCAAAAAATTTTTTTTGCGTGAAAAAACTTAAAGTTTTCCCACACAAAATTTGTGTAAAACATATCTTTTCACATGTGTACTTTTAAAAGGGGATAAAATTTTTTAACAATTTTTTTTTTTTTTTTACGACATTAGAGGGCTTATTAATTTAGTAGAAGTTTTACACATTTTCAAGATTTTTTTTAGCAACCAATCCAGTTCTGACCAGGCCTGTATATTAGACACCCCCATAAATAATTCTATCTAAGAAACTAAACCACTTAGGGCCACATCTATGAAAAATGTCTAGGTCTAAAACCCTCTTTGTTGCCCATAGCAACCAATCAGAGCACCCCTTTAATTTTTCCAGAGCACTATTTGAAATGAAAGGGGAGCTCTGATTGGTTACTATAAGCAACAAAGTTTTAGGAACTTCAGCATTTAGGAAGTGAAGTTTCAAACTTTCACTTTCTTTGCAAATTTTCAATTTTTATCCATTATTTGCTGGAACACAATAGATGTTACCAGGGAAACACAACTCAATATTGATTCTTCAATTCTGACATTTCTAGAGATATCCCATATGTGGCCCTAGTGCACTATTTGACTCAACCACAAACCTCAGAATAGGAGGAGCACCTTCTAGGTTTTTGGATCTCCTTTTCATTAGGATATTTTTTAGGTGCCATTACAGGTTTATAGACACGCTAAGGTGCTAAAACTTAATAAACACCCATAATAAGACCTCATTTTGGAAACTACACCCCTTAAGGAATATAGCCATGGGTGTAGTGCATATTTTGACCCCACAAGTGTTCCCCAAATGTATTTAGTATTAGACTGTAAGAATGAAAAAACATTTTTTTCCAATAAAATACAGTTTTAGCTGAAAATGTTTCATTTTGACAAGGGATCCTGGAACAAAATCATTCAAAAAATTTGGCAATACCCTATATGTGGGTGTAAACTTGCTGCCTGTTGTTGTTCAATGTACTGCCATTGAGCTTTAATTATGGCCTTGTTTTTTGAGCAAAGAATGTTCCTTTTTTTGTAAATTTTGTTTGAAAACTGCTAGTAAATGCTAGTGTAGGGACTCGCAAGATTTTGAGGACCCTTGATGTGGGTTGTGAGCCTGCGTAATTGACCGACTACAAACTAATACCTCATGTTTCATATTGTTTTTAGTATGTAGTTTTGCCCTTTTATACTGGGGAGTCCAGAGTGTCAGTGTCTTACTGGACACTTGAGATATGTCAGGCAGCCAGCCCTCTTGAGGAGTACAGGCATTTAGCCCACTTGAATAGTACAGGTGTATAAATTGGTTATGAGTGAGCATGGTGTACCACACATTGCTAGATGACTGGCACCCTTCATGGTTCCTATTTATATGCAATTAGAATGCTATGCCCCCTTCCTTGTGGATTGTTTCACAATGTTTTTGCATTTGTGCAGTCTCCCCCGAGTTTTTTGTGGCTTTTCTGCATACTGGTGTGAATTGGTGTCTGTTTAGTCCATTTTTTTGCTGAGGATGGGCCCCTAGTTGATGGGGGTGGGGGGATGAGCAATTGTTTATTATTCAGCTACACCTGTGTAACTATATCCCAGGTAGCATTGGGGCTTGCTGATTTTTGCTGAGAGTGTTTCAATGTACTACTATTGAGCTGTAAGTATGGCCTTGTTTTTTGTGTTTTTGAGAAAATAATGTTCCTTTTTTGTAAACTGTTGTTTGGGTGCATGACAGGGCATACGAGAGAGTGCTATTTGGTTTTGTAACACAGATTTTGATAGATACCATGTCACATTTGCACAGCCCACAAAGTGCTGTGTTAAGGCTTTATTGTGGGATGAAATGCTTTTTTCATTTTGGCATTTTTATTCCACTTTATGTGCTGTGACATGAACAAATCTTGCACTATTGTTGTTTTTGTTTGTTTGTTTCTTTACAGCGTTCATCATGCGGGCTAAAAAACATGACAGTTTTATAGATTAGGCAATTATGCTTGTGGCAATATCAATTATGTATGCTTTATTTATTTTTTATCTTTTTTTGGATAATTTGTTTTTTACTTTTTTACATATTTTTTTTTACATGACCGCTTATAGGACATGACATACAAATGGTTCCACGCTCCGATTGTGCAGGCTCTGTTTTTGAGACCACACAATTACATTGCGTAAATACATGGCAATTTGTGAGAACCCTTTCCCGACCATGACATACATTAAAGTCAAGTGTCAGGAAGAGGCTAAGGCATGCTTAAATATATGAATGTTAGCAACTAATCTGATTATCGAGGGTATTGCATTCCAAAGAAATTGTGCAGCACGAGAAAAGTCTTGGGGATGGGAAGGGAAAGTTTGGGTTATGGAGGGTGTTAATATTACATTGTTGACAAGTAGGAGTAGCAAAAGCGAACTGCTTGTGACCACTCCTGTCTGGACTGTCAACACCTGTCAACACCTAATCAACATCTGAGGACTGCTTATAATGTTTGAAGCACTCATTTGATGTTTTTAAAAACCCATTTTAACTTAACGAGTGTTCTAATTCTAATTTTTCACTTATATGTTGGGAAAAGCTTCCAATATATACATCAGAAAAAGGCTGTGCTGGAAGCCTAACAGTGATATTATCACCTATAGACGAATATGGGATTTAACAGATACCTTGTGAACATTTTCAAGATATATCTATTAAACAGAAGCTATTATAGCCTGTGGGTGATGGATGCCACTATTAGGTTTCCATTTAACAGATCTGTCGCCCATAGGCTATAATGGCATACATTCAATAGATACATCATAAAAATCTATTGAAAAGTGCAAGATGTATCTGCTTAACGGATGCCTGTGACAGATACCATATGCTGGCATTTATCATCCATAGGCTAATATGATATCTGCTTAACACATATATTTTTTTAATGGATCCTGCAGTATGGAATAGTGTAATTTTCTATTTTGTTTCCCAATGTTTTAATTTTTTTGTATATTGACACATCCTTGGCAAATGGAACAATACCTATTTTAAAAAGGGGGGAAAAAGGGGGTAAAGGACGTTCCGCTATTACAGAAGTCAAAGTCCCCCTAGTAGGGCAAAATGAAAGGTTTTTCTTTTTAAATTAAATAACCCCTATAATAGTAATACAACAGAATTTTTTTTAAACTTTTAACCCAGACAAATTTGATAATATATAATTATCAAAAAACATTAATGAAAGGAAAATAAATATCTTTTTTAGCTTTATGAAAGATCTGTTTGCATGTTTCCTTAAAAGTGTTAACAAAACAAAGGGGTTTTTAACAAGTAAAAGATTAGGGGAAATTGTTTTAAATTCCCTTTCAAACTTCTCCATCTTTCTTAGCTCTTCCAAAACAAATCATTTTGATTCATCCAAATATCTGTACTTTGTCCTTCAAGCCCCTTAACATCCATCCTATGACCTGTATTTTCTAGCAGAAGGAATGATAGATGTGATTATTTGAAAGAAGCTTATGACTTAGAGTCACAGCTGTATGAACTACATACACAGTATGCAGTTACCCTGTATTTAACTGAAAGGGAATTTTAAATTTAATGTCCCCCGATGTCAAAAAAAGTTACATACTCAAAAAATTTTGTTTTATAACACAAAAAGTTACCTTTTTTTTGGGCTTATAAAAGAAAAAAAAAGGCTAAACCCAGCTTATAACGTCCCATGTAATCCCCCTTTTGGGTCCCAAAAAACCAGATTGGGCCCATGCAATAACAAGTAGCATGACTCCAATAACTCATCAGGACCTTTTTTGGGGGTTTCAGGGATATCTAAAACCCAAAAAAGGATCATGGGGGGCCCTTTAAACTAGACCCTGCAAATGAAAACATTTAACTTGCCTTAATGCCCCATGGCCTACAAAGTGAGTGCAATGAATGGTAAGAAATAAATTCATAACTCTGACTTGAATTGTAAATATTTACAGGCAGTCTGCAGTCATTTAAATTATTTTCTGTGCAATATTGATCAATGCAGTATAGTAGTATTGATTATGACTGTATTGTAATATGTTATAATATTATTATTGTTTATTTTAAAGCACCATTAATTGCAGGACGTTGCACATATGAAAAAGGGGTTGGGGCTACAAAAACCCTTTTGCCCTAAGTGAAGGGGGAAAGGGAAAGAAAAAAAAAAAAAAAAAAAAAAAAAAAGGGGCAAAGGGATAGAACTTGGTCATATGTATTGAAAGGAAGATTTAACCCCACTGAAAAATTCAGTGAATTCTTCAGTTGACCCTCACATCAAAATAAGTGAACACCATGGCTGAAATACTGCTCAGCACTCCCTGTGTCTCTTTCATTCCACCCGCTACACTGAGTCTTGATGATGTCAAAAATTTATAAATGTAAATGTGGGGCAATAAAACAAAAACCCCTTGCCCCCTAAACCACGGGTTTGGGAGAAAAAAGGGGGTCATGGGAGTAAGTAGGGGTAAATATAATAAAGGTGTCTGGTCTAAAGGCTGAATTTGACATCACAGTGGGGAAAGCTCATAAGGAAGTCTGGTTTGGGTTTAGCTCCCTTAAGGGGGTTTTCTAAGATTTGCAATGGGTTTGTCTACAAAACCTTTACCGGGCATCCAAAACAACATTTAAAAAAACCCCCCCCTGTTTACGTGCCCCTGAAACAGTTTAAAATGGTCAAGGGTACATCTTCGAAAAAATTTTTAAAATTGGCAGGAGAGATTTCAATTAAACCTTTTTCTCTTGGCCCACTAAACCTTTTGTAAAGGCACCCTAAACCAATTTAGATATGAACCCAAACCTTGCAGATCATTTTAAAACCAATACATGCTGTTTGTCTTCCCTGGAGCAGATGGGATCTTTCAGCAAGGCAATACAACATGTCAAAAGGCTAGAAAGTCCCACATCTGTTGGAAGAATGACTCAAATTTCCAAGTACTACCCTGGCCCTTAATTCCCTAGACTTAAACCCAATTAAGCATCGAAAGGAAAACCCTATACAGTTGTTTGTTTCTGAAAACTGCACCATCATGGCTCCGGGTATCTTGACCAACCAAAAACCTTGTTAATCACTCCCACCCTTTCCCTCATACCACAAAGGTATTTCTTTTTATTGTTTAAAACATAATTTTTAAATACATTTTCCTATTTTTTTTTAAAACCCAATAATACATGATACCTGAATCCAATTTTAATTCGTTCGTGACCTTTTCTAACTCAAATTGATTTTATGTAAAAGGGAAAATTTTTTCCCATAAAAATGAAAAATTTAATCTTTTTCCACCCCCCCCCAAAAACCCAAACAAAATTTTTTTTACATTTTTATAAACAAATATGTACATGTATAACGAAAATGAAAAATTCTGTCAGAGATGAAATTTGAAAGGAGATTGCTAAACTTAAATTCTTCTTTTTTTTCCCCCTTCACTTGGGGTGGGTTCCCCACAATTTTTGTTTGTAATGGCAGAGGGTTTGCAGAGCAGATTACGTAAAAAAAAAATTTCCCCCGGATTTTAAATAAAGGAGTTTTTGACGGGACTTCGGGAAACATCCCTGCTCTCCTTCATTCAGCTCAAATTTTTGGGCTCTTAAACCCAAAGAAAAAAATTTGGCCCCAAGCGACTCCCTCTTATCTCAAAAAACTCTTGGGTTTAAAAGATGCTTTTAAGAAAAAAGAAACCATTGAAATATGAAACTAAAAACCCTTTCCTGGGGAAACAAGCTCTTATAAAAAAAATAATGAGGTAACTTGTAGGGTCAAAAATGAAACTTATCGCAACCATCAGGTAATCTGGTCATGCCCTTGGGTCCTTTCCAAAGGGTATATCCGATGCGGCACCCATACAAGGATCTTCTCCTTATGGTTATGCCCCTTAAAAAAACAATAAAATGTATCCTCACCCTATTAAAACCTAAGTATGCTGACCCTTAGCAGAGCGTATGCCCCCCAAAAAAAGGGGGGCCCTCATAAAGTGACCAAAACCTTTTCCCCTTTTAAACCAGTCCCTTAAGTGAGCACCAAGCTACCCCCAGCTACTGCTCCCTGTCTGCAAAACAGGGGTTACTCTGGATATTAGCTGAGGGGCATAATAATGTGACTCGACCATGTATACTTACAAGCAAAAGTATAACAATGTTTTGAACTTTTGACTTTCAGGTTTAGTGATGAGCGATTACGTTGACTAACGTCATCGGCGGAATTTGATATCGGGGAATTATCAATAAGAATCCGAAAAGTCATAAAAGATTATCGCCGAAACCCTTTAAAATCTATGCGAGAGGAACAAACCAAACCCTTTTTCCTTTCCCCCCAAACATGGCTGGGGAAACTTTGGGAAATTTAAAAATCCCCAACAGTCAAATGGATACCTTTTACATCTTAGGCAACACACTTAGGTTATAAAAGCCAAAAGAAAAAAAAAACACAGAAACCCTTCCCCATCCCTGTCTTGCACCACACAAACCCTTAAAACCGCATGAACCCCCCAAATTAAAAAAATGCCCGAAGGCATTATTTGAAACCCTCAAAGTTACTTGAAAATGGACATTGAATATCCCCGTCCTGGGGAAAACAGCATGACCCCAAACCTGCATGAAACCCCCGATTAAAAAGTGCCGGAAAAAGGGGTCTTTTTAAAACCCCCAATTTTTAGTTGAACGGACATTGAAAATACCTGTCCCTGTAAACCCCCAGTATGACCAAATTTAAAACCCTTTTGAAACCCCCAATTTAAAAAATGCCCCGGGAAAAAAAGGGGTCCTTTTAACCCCCAATTTTTGTTTTACTGGACATTTGACTATACCTTTTCCTGGGCCACAGCATTGGGGCCGCAACCTGCATGAAACCCCCCAAAATTTAAAAAGTTGGGCCCGGAAAAAAGGGGTCTTTTTTAACCACCCCTTTTAGTTTTTACTGGACATAGACTAACCTTCCTAGCCACAGCATTACCCCTAAAAACCCTTTTAACCCCCAGAACACAAAGGGCACAAAGCTTTTTTGTAAAAGGAACCCCTCATTTTTGTATATTTTTTTTTAACGAATTTGTTTACAGAATTTATTTTGGGAAGTTTTTTTTTTATTTTTTACATAAAATTTTCATTTTGTTTTTTTTCAAGTGTGATAAACCCTACAACATACAAACCCCCCCTTCAGTTTTTAAAGGGATTTTTTACACGTGTAGATTGGTTTAAAATTTGTTTCCCCACAAACCCCCTAATTTAAAAAAAATGTCCTAATCATCCCCCAAAAAATTTTTTCCCCGTTGAAAGACATTTGCCCTCCTGGCCTCTGGAGTGATTCAGCCAATCAATTTAATGGTTTTTATTTTTTTTCCTTTCCCAAAACCCCTTTTTCATTGATTAGGGGGCAGACTTTCCCCCGGAGATCAAAAGAAGCGACCCCCATAGGACTCCAGCCCCCAGAAAAATTTTTCCTCAAATTGGGCAATTTTTTTTTTGTCCCCCCTTGGGGGGCCCTTTTTGGGCACTCAAATTAACCTCACAGAAATCACCTTTTTTTAAAATCGATTTTTTTTAAAAAGAAAATTTGAAGGGCCCCCTGATTTCCCCTAACGGGAAAGCCAGGTTTCTGGCCGTCAGCCAACCCGTTTTAACCCCGGAGGCCGCTGCCCGGGGCCCAAAAACTTACAGTGGGGTGTTAAAAGCCCAAGGGTTTGCATCTTCATCTATTAACAAAGCATGTTCAGCTGCCAGGGGCAGGTTTCAGGGGTGGGGGTGAGAGCCCATGCTGGCGTCCGTCACTATTTACACGGTAAAAAAACCCTTATGCCAGCAACGAAAACATTCGTGCTGAAAACAAGTTGCGGAAAATGGGGAGTAACCTCCACCTTTTCCCCATAAAACAGTCAAAGACCCGGGGACCCCCTTTGCCCCTCCGTAGAGTGGGACCAATTTAGCTTTTACTTGGAAAAACGGTTTGGTTTAAACGCTCCTGTTCCACCCAGGGCCCTTTTTTTTTTGGGATTTTTTTTTCATTTTTTCCCCAAAAGGCTGGAGGAAATTGGGCTCGTTTTTTTTGTTTTTCTGTCCTGCTCCATCTCCCCCCTTTCCCTGAAATAACCTACATCGGTCAAGTTTTTCCTGTACCTCCCTTGTACAAATTTAGAGGGAAATTTTTTTCCAGCTATTTTTTTACATGCAAGTTTTTTAGTATTTTTAAATTTTAGAAAACACATTTTTAAAATGGATGAATCCCCAAACCCTGTCCTTTTTTTTCTCTTTTTTTAAATTTTATTAAATTTGGGTTGTCTCCCAAAACCCGGGAAATTGCTAGCTAAAGTTAAAGATCTTGCAAAACAAGTCATTTTGCAATAAGTGTCCATTAACAGTGTCCAAACCCATTTCCTTTTTTTGACAGCAACCCCTCACCCCTTTAGCCAAATCCTTGGAAAAATTTGGGGGGGGGGAAGAACAAAAATCTTTTAAAACCACATTTTTTACAATAGGCATGTAATCTAGCTGCATTTCACAGCAAAATGGGCCCCAAAAAGTCAAAACCCTGACCCATGAGCTACTTTTTACAATTGTGAATAACAAATGTCTGTTAGAAACAACATTTTTGTTTTTTAATAGGGACCTTGGGGGTTTTTGCTGCATTTTCACGCAAAATTTCCCCCAAAAATTTTAAAACATGACCCATGAGCCACTTTTTACAATTGGAAAACAAATTCTGTTTGGGAAAAAAAATTTTTTTAAAATAATTAAAGGGGAAATGGGGGGGAAAATTAATAAAACTTTTTTTCATGTCACAGCAAAAACCCCCAAAAAATTTAAGCAAAAAAACCCTTTAGGCCACTTTTTGACAATTGTTAAAACAATATTTGTAATAAACAACATTTTTTTTTATAAAGGACCAAAAGTATAGCCCGCATGTCACAGCAAAATTCCCCCCAAAAAATTTAAAAATTTACCCCTTTAGCCACTTGAAATTGGGGAAGAACAAATTTTCTGTTAGAAACAACAATTTTTTTTTTAATAGGGCCTGTTTTAAAAGCTGCATGTCACAGCAAAAAGCCCCCAAAAATTCAAAGGGAAAAGACCCATTACCACTTTTGACAATTGTTTAATAAAAAAATGTCTGTTTGAAACCCAAAATTTTGTTTTTTAATAGTACCTGTATAAATTTCTGCATTTCACAGCAAAATGCCCCCAAAAATTCAAAAAAATGGGCCCATGGAAACCACTTTTGACAAAGTTTAAAAAACAAAAGCGTTAAAAAAACAAATTTTATTTTTAAAAATAGGCCTGTATTATAGCTTCATATTCCCCAGCAAAATTCCCCCAAAAATTCAAAACCCTGACCCTTAGCCACTTTTTTTACAATTTGGTTTTAGAACAAATGTCCCGTAAGAACAACATTTTTTTTTATAATAGGACCCCATATATACTGCATGCACAGAAAAATGCCCCCAAAAATTCAAAGCATGACCCTTGAGCCATTTTTTGACAATTGTAAAACAAATGTCGTTAGAAAAAACATTTTTTTTAAAAGGCCCTTTATATAGCTGCATGTCCCAGCAAAATGCCCCCAAAAATTCAAAGCATGACCCTTGAGCCACTTTGACAATTGTGTAGAAAAAATGTCTGTTAGAAACAACATTTTTTTTATAATAGGACCTGTATATAGCGCATGTCACAGCAAAATGCCCCCAAAAATTCAAAACATGACCCTTGAGCCACTTTTGAACAATTATGAAGAACAAATGTCTTTTAGAAACAACATTTTTTAGAATAGGACCCGTAGTGTTGCTACATTTCAAAGCAGCATGACCCACTTCTCAGCCACAGTTAAAAATTCTGAGGGAGAAATGCCACTCAAAAGCCACATTTCTGTTCCAAAGGACCATGATTATTGCTGTATCTCACAGCAACATGACCCCAAAAAATTATAAATATGACTTCTCACCACTATTAAAAATTGTGATGGAAAAATGCCACTTAGAAGCCACATTCTGTTCCAAAGGACCATAATTATAGCTGTATCTCACAGCAACATGACCTCAAAACCATTGAAATGCAAAAACTTCTAAAGATAAAGTGAGTAAATGGAATACGGTGTTGTCATGAAACCTTGCTGTCTTTTAAACAGTCTCCTCACATCAAAACCAGCAAAATGAACTGTGGAACCGAGAATAAAAATGCAGTAAGAAATAAACATTTTAAAAAAAAGTTTTCAAGAGGACCATTTCTTTTGAAGAGGAATGTGAAGTAGACCGGCAACTAATCGTGACCTCGGCAATTGGGCCACACACATCAGAGATCCATGCCTGATTCATCTTGATGAAAGTCAAATGATCCGCATTAATCTGTGGAAAGCTGCATGCGTTTGTCTGTAAATACTCCTCCAGCTTGCTGAAGGTCCGCTCAGATATGACGCTGACTGCTGGGCGGGGACAACACTTCTATGCGTGGCGAGCGAGCTCGGGTCATTCGTCCATTTTGGATACCCAGAATTCTATTGGGTCCGGACACATACAAGAACATCGGTGTTGAGACGCAGATAGTCGTGCACCATGATCTTAAGTTTGGTCTCTGTGTGTTGGATGTGTGCCCTGCATTGCAATGCGTTGGTGAGGTGGTAAATAAAGATTGCCAGAGGTCACCCAATAGGCTTCTGCCACCTTCCCCTGCTGCTGCCGCTACGGCTATTTGGCACTCTACTGCGTCACTCGCTGATGTTGTTCCACCATGACATTTGAGGAACGTGAAGCAACGCAACAGATGTCCCAGTTGATCAATCAGCAAGGTCTCCATTTCCTGCTTTTTAACTCTCTATTTGGGTGGGTGGAAGGAAATGCTGAGTTTTGTTTTTACCGGGGATCCAGGAGGGTGGCCACCCAGTAACTGTTGTTCATTTTGATGGCCTTAATGCGAGGATCATGTTGGAGGAAATGGAGCACCCAAGCACTCATGTGAGAGATGGAGCCTTGATTTCCCAAGCCTCTGTGTCGAGGGACACTAGCAAACTGATACTCCTCATTTTCCCCTCCTCCGCCTCAAATTCGCGCCAACCTCTTTCCAAGGCAGGGACGTCGGTAACGTTGGTGTCTAGGAATACCTCCTCCTCCTCCGCTTCCTCCGACACACCTTCAACACAGCCCTGACTTGCCTCAGATGATGCACCCTGAGAGCTGAGGCGCCGCCTTGCACAGCCCTGGACCCCGAACCACTGCCTAATGAAGACCGATAAAATTGAGAAACTGCGAGCCTTGTTTGGGTTCGACGGAGAGAAAGGCTCCGTGTCCGCATCTGTGTCCGTCTCCTCCTCCATTGCTGGCGGGACCTGATGTTTCAGAGTGTCCAACGATCGTTCCCCGAAAATAAGATCACCACAATGCTCATGCTGACAAGGGCAATCGTCCGCACTGATCATTGTGGTGGGTTCTTCAAAACTGGCAAGGATTGGGGCAGAGCTCTTCACCCGCCTCCACTCTCGGTGGCTCAACACCCCGAGGTCCCCCACCGCTGCTTGTCAGTCCATGGTCACTTCGTACTGCGTAATGGCATTGCGCTGCTGCCAAAATCGCTGGAGCATGTGGAGGGTGGAATTTAAGCGTGGGTTGCTAACGTCAACAATGAAACGGTTTGACGGGGAGGCCGAGCGACGCTGCAACGCAGCCAGTGCGGGGCAAGCACGGTGCGAACGGCGGAAGTGCAACTCAGACCTCGAGCCTTCCTCACAGGCAGTCCAGACCCGGGTACTCTTTAGAAAATTCTGGACGACAAGGTTCATGACATGTCTAGGCAAGGATGTGCTCCAGCCTACCGATCTTAAGGGGGGCCAGCAGATTTTGCCCGTTATCCGCACACCACCTTGCCTGGCACAAGGTTTTTGTCACCCAGCCAGCTCGGTCTCGTTGCGGAGACCGTCCACAGCTCCTGACCTGTGTGTGGACGGTCTCCAAGACAGATTAATTTCAACACGGCCTGGTTTCTCTGGGCACGTAATGCCACCAGAGGACCTTGGGGGAAAGAGCCCTGCACCACCCCTGCGGTTTTGAAGAGCGTGCGCCGAGCCTGAGAGCCACCGTCACCACCAGAGGCATCCATCCAGCTCACCCAGTGAGCTGTCACAGAGATATAGCAGCCTTGCCGTGTTTACTTGTCCATGTGTCGGTGGTCAGATGACTTTTCGGCCACAGATGCAGACAACGCTCTTGAAATTTTAGATGACACGTGGCTGGCCAGGGCAGGGACGGCTTTTCTGGCAAAGAAATGCCTGCTCGGCATCTGGTATTGGGGGCAGGCAAGGGCCATGACGTGGCGGAACCCATCTGTGTCCACCAGACGGAAAGGCAACATTTCCAAGGCCAAAAGCCTGGCAATGCCGACATTCAGGCTTTTGGCTTTGGATGGTTTGGGTTAAAGTGTTTCTTCTGCTCCCAAACCTGAAGACAGAAGGCTGGCTGCTAGACTGGCCGCTGTACGGCGTGCAGGTCGTCAAACTGGCGGAAGGAGAAGGGGTAGGATGGGTCTCTGGTGGTGCTGGTGGTACTCGGGCAACGGTGGAGGCTGAAGCGGAGGCTGATCCCTGATGACTATGAGAGACAAGGGCAGCTGAGGAACGCTTGGTGGTGGCGGAGAGGAGGAGGCGGGAGACAGAGGGTGTGACAGTGGTTGGAAGCCCGGCATCGGTCTCGCTTTTTTTGGCCAAGTGTTGCCTCCATTTCAACTCATGCATTCACTGCATGTGACTAGACATGTTGGTGGTGGTTAAACACCTAAGATTCTGGGCAAAAGCTGGACTGGGCAAAAGTGAAAAAAGCACGTATCTGAAATGTATACGGATAATAAAAGGTATTTTTGGCACCTATCAATACACCTGTGGTGACTACAAAATTGCTGGATTAAAATTTAATTGCAAGGTACCTCAAACAACAAAGCGGGACGGGGCAAAAAGAGAAAAAACCAAAAAATTAAATGAAAAACGGAAAATTAAAAGGTTTTTTTGGCACCAAACAAAACACCTGGGGAAAAAAAAAATTTGCTGGTTTAAAATTTTAAACCCTGAAAGGGTTACCCCCAAACAAAAAAGGGTTTTCCTGCGCCAAATTTGAAAAAAAACACTACTAAAATGAATCCCGGATAATAAAAGTTTTTTTTGGCCCCTATCAATACCCCCGGGGGGACTAAAATTTGGCTGATTAAAATTTTAAACTGCAAGGGTACCTCAAATCAACAAAGCGGGAAACTGTGCAAAAGTAAAAAAAAAACACCTATCTGAAATGTTTTCGGAAATAAAAGGTTTTTTTGGGCACCTATCAATTCACCGGGGGTGACTAAAAAAATTTTTGGAAAAAAAAATTTTTTTTTTAACTGCAATTTAACCTCAAACAACAAAGCGGGCCTGTGCCAAAGGGGAAAAAAACACGTATCTGAAATGTATACGTAAAATTAAAAGGTATTTTGGAACCTATCAATTCACATGGGGTTTACTACAAAATTGCTGGAAAAAAAAATTTAACTGAAAGGGTTTCCTCAATCAACAAAGCTGGCCGGGGCCCCAAAGTAAAAAAACAATCTGAAAAGAAAATACAAAATTTTAAAAAGGAAATTTTTTGGCACCTAAAAAATAACCTGGGGTTAAAAAAAATTCGGTTTTAAAAATTTTAAAATTTTAAAGGTCCTCCTATCCAAAAACTCCCCGGGGAAAATTGAAAAAAAAAACCTATTGAAAATGAATCTAAAAAAAAGCCGGGTTTTTGCCCCTAAAAAATGCCCTTTAAAAAATTTCTGTTTTGTTCCCCCCCCCTGCCCCCTACCAAAAATTTTAAACGAAAAGTTTTTAAAAAAATTTAAAGCAACTACCAAAATTTTTCAAAAATCCGAATTAAATTTTTTCAAAGGGAAACCACAAAAAAAAAGTAGAGCGTCCCCCTTTTGGAACAAAAAAAAAAATAATTTCACTGGGGCCTTTTTTTGGGCACAGAGGCAGGCCACGTCCCTGTTTTGGGGATACTGACACACCCCTGATCATGAACAGGAAGGGCTTTTTCAATGTAAAACGAGGTCATGTATTTTTACCCACCAAAACGAAACCCATACACATCCCATCATGACTTTCGCACACACAGCTAAACCCTGCTCTTTTTCTGAAAACCCTTTTTTCCCTGGCCGCCAAAATGAAAAGGAAGCGCCAAAAATGGGGGCCAAAAATTAATAGATTATGCACAAAATTTTAACCTAAATTATCGCGTGATCAAAAAAATCCGATAAACGTAAATCCCCGGGGGCCGTTTTAAAACTTTTTTCGATAATAATCGCACAACACTTTTCAGGTTCCATATCCCCAAACCACAACAGCTTTGAATGTGAGCCCCCATTACTCTATAGACAATCAACTTGGCTATCTAAAAACATAAATTTGATTTTGTAACTATTTAGCATACGTTTAGTTTTTAATAGATTCTTGTCATGCAACTTCTTTTTTAAACGCCCTTACTCCAAAAAATTTCGAAATTTTTAAATTTTTTATTTTTGATTTAAAGTTTTTTTGAAAATTTAAAACCTTTTTTGGCTTTAAAAACACGGGCCTAAATCTTTCTTTGCTCTCGTTTAAAAATTTTCAAGAATGTCTCGAGCAAAACCCTTGACCCCCCAAGGTCCATCTACACGTTCCCAATTTTGGTACAACTGTTTGACCACTTGAGTAAAAAATTCCCCTTTTTCCCTTTCAACTCTACCCACAAATTTTTGTTTGGGGTTGAGGTCTGGGGAATGGGGGTGGCCAATCCAGCAACTCTATTTCATTGTGACTGAACTATTTCTTTTCCAGTATTGATGTATGCTTTGGGTCATTGTCCTCCGGGAAATTTGGGGCCTTTTCATCCCCCCCATATTTACTTGAGTGTACGAAGAAAAAATGATTTTTTGGATACCACAGATACTCAAAATTTGGGAGACCACCTTTTGACCCTTTAAAACCAAGGGCCTTTAAAAAAAACCTAATATCATCAGCTTCCTCCCCCAACTTTGAAAGTTTTTTAAAAAATTTCTTGATCCGTTAGCCACCTTTCCCCTTGATTCATGCTGACCTTTTTGAACACATCAGAGTGGAGGCTATTGACTTTCATCACCAGTTTCCAATTTTCTATTGTCCACTTTTCATACTTTTTTCCCAAATCAAAGCCAACGCTTCTTATAACAATATTGAAGTTGAGGCTTCTTCACCTTTTTTCTGGCCACCGTTGCAGGCTTTTGTAGTGCGGGGTTGCACCAAAACCTGATCAACCCTTTTTTGGGATCAGACTTTTTTTGATTTCCGTTTTTTTTTCCCGTGGGCCAACATTTCGGGGGTTTTTGTTTGGGATCCCAAAATTTCATTTCATATTCTTCCATCTGCCAGGGGCACTCACATCTTTCCTTTTGGGGAAAAATTTTCCCTTGGCCGAAACCACTACAATTAGCTGGGGGGAAGGGGTTTCTCTTTCTTAGTAAAAATATTCTTCAGGGCTGTTTCATCAAAAAACAGGTTAAATTTGTAGTACAAAAAAAACAAGAAGATTTTCCAGCCCCAAAGGAGCAAAACCGTAACAATGCAGTTTAAAGACTAGAATCTACATAACTATAAAACAAACTTTTTAAAATAAAAAATTTAACAAAATGTTTAATTTGACTTTTTTAAAAAATTAAAAAGGCTTAACTTGAAACTTTAAATTTAAAAAACCCCCAAAAAAATTTTAAAATAATTACAGAAAAATTGATATTATTTCAAAATAAAAAGAAAGTAAAACCCAAATATAATTTCCCTTTCCAAGCTCCAGTCCCTGATTTTTTTTGGGAACCCCACAATCTCTGTCTACAAAGGCTCCAAAAAAGTTGTTGTCATGGACGCCTGCATTCAATGGAAAAGCATCCGGAGTGCTCTTTTTTTTTGGGGGAAAAGCGTTTTCCCCCTTTCTGGGTCTCTAAACCCTGTTTCCTCTGTTCCGGGTTTTTCAACTTTCCCCTCATTCTAAAGAAAATTTAAAGGGCCAGTGAAAAACCCCCACTTTTTCGGGAACCAAATATCCGCCCCCCAATTTGCAATCCCCACAGCCTTTTCCCAAATTTTTGTTGCTTTTTTCCCCCTGGGCTTTTTGGGTGTGTTGGGCAAATTGTCTGTTTTTTTAACGGTATAGTTTTTTCTGACCCTTTTTACGGGGGGGCAAGGCCCCCCACAAAACCATGTTTGACAAAGACATCCACTACCTGCCCGTAAAATAGAGACTAAAAATTTAAATAAATAAAATTTTTAAATCTGTTTCGGGTAATTTAACCCAAAGAGGAAAATTGTTTTTAAAAGGGGGTTTTGCCAAAAGTAAATTGAGGGTGGGAACTTGAAAATTTAAATAACAAACTTTTTCACCTTTTCTTTAAATTTTTAAAAAATTTCTGAAAACCTTTTTTTTTTTATTTTCTCCTTTAGTGTTTCCATTGTTTAATTTTTCCCTCTCCGGGGGAACGCCCGGGGGAGGAAGAGCCCTCGGCCCTTTGGTCACAGCTCAACTCCCCTTTCTCCACTCGGGCACTACTGAGTGTTAAAACCCTCATTTCTGTCATTCTACCCTGCCCCTCTGTGCTCCTTAGTAATTAGTCAAACATTGCAAATAAATTAAAAAAACAAACCTCAATGGGGTATGTGCATTTGAGAAAAGAGAAAAAAACAACACGGGGTTTTGGTTCCTGCAGGGTTTTTAAAAACCTTTGGGACCCCTTTTTCCCTTTGGGGAAAAAAATGTTCCCTCCAGCTACTCAAAAATCCCCTTTACATAAACGCCCTTTTCCTTGGGTCACATAACTGAAATTCCCAAAAAAAATCAAAACACGCCCCCCTTCTGAGCACAAAGCGAAGGGGAAAGAAACAGGGGGTAGGGAAATGAAAACGGGGGAAAAACCCCTTTAAAATGTATCCTCGGGGGTTTAAAATTTTACAAAACAAAATTTAATATACTGTATATTTATTAATATATTTTTATTCTATTTTTGCATAAGTCTGGTATGAAGTTTTAATACACCTTATTGATGATTGGCCATTCTATTGCCACACATATGTCTGTAATTAATATGTTAATGACATTGGTCCGTCTTGTGTATTTTTAACCCCTTATCGACATTGGACGTATGAATTCCCTAATCCGGTAAAAGGGGCCTGCGATCCCCTTTCATAGCTGCCGGGGGTTTTTTTGCTAATTTTCAGATAACACTTGGGCAGTTACAGCAAAGGGTGGTGTGGCACCCCCCCGCCCTGTTTTAAACCCTTAAAAAGCAATGACAAAGATAGCAGAAAAATCTAAACCAAAAAAAAACGTTAGCCAGCCCATTTCCCCCCTTTTAATCAGGGGGCCTGGGAAAGAAACGCGGGGGTCCCGAATTGGGAAAAAAGGGTTTCCGCCCATGTTTTTTGTTTTACACATCCTTTCCCCCCCCCAGAAAGTAGTAAAACCGCAATCCCTTTTACACCCAAATGCACTGTAATTTCCAAAAAACCCTTTGGCAAAAAAAGTTTATCGCGGCCCCCCCAGTGTTTAAAAACCCTGGGGGGGCTCAAATTTTAAAAAAAAAAATCCCTTGTCCAGGGAAAAATCTGAAACTATTAAAAAATAAAAAAATCATTTATCTTGTTTAAACCCTATGTAACACCAAAAGGGAAAAAAAACAATTTCAAAAGCCAAAAATGCTTTTTTTTTGGGAAATTTTACATCTCCCTTTAAAAAATTGACCCAAAAACCCCCGTTTTGGCCCCTTTTTTTAAAACAGCCCTATTTTTGAAAAACTGACATGTCATTTTTAAAAGTGAAATAACTTTTTGGGCACTTTTAAACCCATCCACGAGGACCCTTATTTTTCTCGGACACATTGGGGCTTTAAGTTAGAAAAAAATTTTTTTTCCAACAATCCTTTTTGTTTTTGAAAAAAAACAAAATTTCATGAAAATTTTTGGGAAAAAATTTTTGAATTTTTTAAAATTCCAAAATTTCTGCATGGGAAGACAGATAATTAAATTTACCACAAAATAGTTTTTAAATAGCATCTAACCCTATGTCCACTTAGTTTTGCCCTCACTTTTTAAATGAAATTTTTTTTTTTCCCATATCAGAGGCCTTTTTGAAAAATGAGTAGTAATTTCTCACATTTTTCAAGAAAAAATTTTCAAATATCTTTTTTTTGGGACCACCCAGTTCCCGACGTGGCTTTGAAGGGGCCCATGTTAGGGTACCCAAATAAAAAGAAGCCATCTAAAAAACTAGACCCCTTAGAGTATTACCCAAAAGGAAAAGGAAGGTTGAAAACCCTTTAGGTATTTTCACGAAAATTTTAAAACAAGGGTGAGGCGAAATTTTAAAAAAATTTCACTTTTTTTCAGAAATTTTTAAAATTTTTCCATTATTTTATGGAAAAATGGTTTAAAAGTGACTAGGTAAATGCAACGAATACAATTCCCCCAGGTCCCGCCGTTTTTTTGAGATATCCCCTGGTTGGGGGCCCCAGTGAAATTTTTTGGCTCCCCAAACCCCCAAAACCCCAAAAATTGAAGGGGCACCTACCAACCTGGGGGTTTTCATTTTCAATACGAATTTTTTTTAAGGGGCCCCTTCCAGGTTTTTAGGAAAACCCTAAGGTGCTAAAAAATTAAAAAACACCCCAAAAAAAGCCCCATAAAGGAAAATACACCCCTTAAGAAATATATCCAGGGGGCCTTTAGTATATAGACCCCACGGGTTATTCACAATTTTTTTTTAGGGATTAGGCTGTGAAAATTTTCTTTTTTTTTTCCAATAATCCTTGCAATTTTAAGCTTAAAATTTTCATATTTACAAAGAATCCTGGAAAAAAAAACAACAAAACTTTTTTTTAAGAAAATTTTTTCCCCAAATTCGGCAATAACCCCAAAAAATGTGGGTTTAAAAATGCTTTTTTTGGGGCGCAGGCAGGGGGTACAAGGGAGGGGCGCTACTTGGCTTTTTGGAACCCCCAAAATTTTGGTGGGCCAAAGCCCATTTGGGAAAGCCCCCAAATAGCAAAACAGGGGAAACTTCCAGAAGTCACCCCATTTTGGTTCCCAAAAACCCCTCAGGGAAACTCATCTAGGGGGGGGGTACTGTCATTTTTTGGGGGGGAAAATGTGTTTCCCCTAGTTTTTTTTTTTTTTGGCAAATTTGGGCCATGAAAAGGGGGTTTAAAAAAAAAACAGTTCTGTTGTTGTTTTTTTTGGGTTTTAAAATTTTTAAAAATTGGGCCTTGGGAGTGTTTAAAAGAGTGGATAAAATTTTTCTATGGGGGTCGGTACAATTACAAAGGGTTTAGATTTTATTTTAAAATTTTTTTTTTGTTTTTAACCTTTTTTCACAATAAAAAAATGTCCCATTTAAAAAAAAATTTTTTTTTATGTTGTCCATTCTGACAGCCCCCCAACCTTTTTTTTTTTTTCTGTTTGCAGAAACTTGTATTGGCTTTTTTGTGCGGGGTAAGTTTTTTTTGATGTTTTTATTGGTACCATTATGAGGGCATAAACGGGTTTTTCACCCTTTTTTTTAAGGTTTTTGTGAGAAAGTTTTGAAAAAAAAAAACAGCCAAACCTTTGGTAGGTTTTAAATTTTTTTTTTTTAGCGGTCACTTTTACAAATATAATGACATGCTAACTTTTTCTCAAACAGGTCAATACGATTTCAGCGATTCCCCAATTTTTTTTAAATTTTTTTTGTTTTACTGCTTTTTTTACAATAAAAAAAACTTTTTTTTCAAACCCGGGAAAACCCCATTTTTTGCATCGACCCAAAATCGAGAAAACCATAATTTTTTTTAATTTTTTTTTGTTTAGGAAACTGTGTAGGGGCTTATTTTTTCCCGGGTGAGTTGGCATTTTTTTTTAGTATCATTTTTGGGGGGGCAAGGCTTTTTTACGCCCTTTTTAAAACCCAAATTTTTTTTTAAAGGGAGGGGGAAAGGGAAAAACTGTAATCCTAGTATTTTTTTATTTTTTTTTAAAAAGGCTCACGGGGCAAATATCCCTGATAATTTAAACTTTAAATCTTTGGGGCGATACGATTACCCGGGGATATCCGTTTAAAAAATTTTTTTTAAATTTAAAAACACTTTAAAAAAAAAAAACGTTTTTAGTGGTAAAAGAAAATTTTTTTTTTAAAGCAAAACTATTTTCTGAGAGGGCCCTAACTTTTTTTATTTTTTTCCCCCATACAAGCTGTGTAAAGGGAAATTTTTTTTGTGGGAAAAAACTGAAAGATTTTAAATTTTAAGAAACTTTGGCGTTTATAGGAATTTTTGATTTGCTTTTTTTTTCCATTTTTTTGTTTTGCGGGGTGGGAAAAAAAAATCTTTAAATTCCTGTTAAAAGTTTTTTTTTTTACGGGCCCGGGGAAATTTTTTTAGAATTTTTAGGAAAACTCGATTTCCCAAAAAAAGTTAAAATTTTGGGGGGATTCCCCGGGGAAAGAAGCGGGCCCTTTTTTTTGATTTAAAAAGGGGTGCGAGCACATGGCGTTTCAAAGGGGCAAAGAATTCCTTTGGGGGGAAGAAAAGGGGGTAGCCTACATGACATGGCAGAGCTGAACCAATCAGAACCGGGGGGGGATTCTGGAAATAAGGGACTATAAAAGTCCCCGGGGGCCCACACTGGCAGCTCCTAACCCGCTTTTCACTGTCTGATAGGAAGGTGCTGCCGCGGGTGCTTAGATATTTTCAAACTAAAAAACTCACTTTAAAAAAAAGCGATTTTTTTGGGGGCGTACAGCTTTTCCCCAAAAGACTGCTTCTCTTTCGTTTTAATTCTGATTTTGTGGGTATTGGAACTGAAGTCCAGTGTGCGTCCAAAAACAGCTGCAAAATAAAATTTTAAAGCTAACTGCTCAGTTTTCTTTAGCACATTGAAAAATCCCAAAGGGTTTTCTAACCTATTTCTGTTGTATTTATTAAAGAAACAGTGTTTTTTCAATCCCCAAAATTTCCCCTTAATTTTTTTTGCCCATTTCTTTTTCCAATTTAGATTTTCCAAAGGGGGGAATTAAAACGTTGTTCCCGCCGTTTTTGGGCACTAAAAGAAAACGTTCTTTTCACCTCCAAAGAAGAAATTTTGCCTGAGCATAATTCATAACTGAAGGTTTAATTACAAGTTTTGCTGTTTTTGTGTTCTGTAAAATAAAACGCCAATTTTTTAAACCCCGCTACAAAAACTTGGGAATTTTTTTGGTTTCTCATTTCTTTTGCGCAATTTTGATCCAGGGGTTAAAGGGGTTTCCCCCCCCCTACGGGTTTCAAAGGGTGCATGAATAAAAAACTCCCGGGAAATTCCTGGGTTTAGACTGACTAATTTCATAAGCTCCCTGCTGTAAAAGCTCGTGGGCCTTTTTTCAGTTTGCTAATTTAGAACAATAAAACTTCCAAACGCTCCAGGAAATTCTTATCTGATCCCTCTAACAAAAGCCCTAATTACAGTTTTTGTTTACTTGAGATAAATCAAGAAAAACCCGCCTTGGGAGATGGACACTTTGGGGCACGCCCAAAACCTGTGTGATGACTCACTCCTGTAATCCCCATTGCACAAACAGCAGGGGGAGATTTGGGTTTTCAGGTCCCGTTACTGAGGAACTGAAAATAGCCAGGGGGGTCATAAATTCACTTGTAACTCCTTAGGGAAAAAAAGGGGGAAAAAAGCAAAATAAATTTTTTAAAAAGCTTTATTTTGTGTTTTCCCCACAAATTTTAAAGCTATTCTTTTTAAACGAGATAACCCCTTTTAAATTAAACAAATTTTTTCTGCGGGTTTGTGGGCACTAAAAAAAACGTTCCTTTTTTTACCGGGCCAAAGAAGAAATTTTGCCTGTAGAAATTCATAACCAAGGTTTAATTTTCAAATTTTTTTTTTTGGGTTTTTGTGTTTCCCTAAAAATACACCCATTTTAAAAAATAAAAAAGCTTGGGAAATTTTTTTTTTGCTTATTTTTTTTTCGCAATTTTTGTCCCGGGGGTTTAAATTAAGCTTGTTTTTGCTGTTGTGGTCACTAAAAGAAAAAGTTCCTTTTTTAACCCCTTTCCGGCCCAAAGGTTTAAAAATTTTTTTTTTTCCCGAAAACAGAACAAGTTTTTTTTGTTCCAAAAACCCGGGAAAAAAGGGGCGGGGCCCCTTCCTTTTGCGAAAAAAGGCCCAAAAAATTTCAAAAAAAACCTTTCCTTTTGGAAGGGAGGGCCCCCAGGTTTCCCCCACAGCAAGGGGAAGTCGCAGCAGGGTCATTCGGTGGGGCCAGAACGCCCCCTTCATCTACCCCCCGGTGTTTTTTTAAACAACCCAATGGTTTTTTGATTTGGGTTTACTAGGTTTATCCCCCTTTCCCCCCCCAAAGACATCTGACAACCCCACCAAGAGTCGGTGGGGGAAAGTCAACACAACCCTTATTGGATGGCCCGGGGGCGGGTTCCCTCGTCCCTCACCTTTCCTTAAAAACCCCCTCGTCCCCTTTCCCCCCGCCAATATCTATATTTTGGGCCGGGCTCCCGCGCCACTATGTAGAAAAATTAACAATTTTTAGGAGGGCAGTCAAACAGCTACTTGGGAGCGAAAAAATGGGGCCAATACCCCCCCTTCTGCAGTGGGCCCAAAAGTATGTGTGGAGGGGGGGCTGGGGGGTATTTGGGAGAGGTCAGCCTCTGCATCCCAAGCGGTGATGGGGGACAGCATACATGAAACACAAATTGATGAGAGTAGCCGCCCGAATTTTGGGGGGGGGTAAAGAAAGGGTTTCATCAACAAAAGGGAAAAAGGGGGGCGCCCTTTCCCGGGTCGGGCAGGGCGCCCCAGAAAGGGGGGGTTTTGTTGGCCGGGTCAGAGGGTACAGCAGTGTGAGGCGGGAAAGCCAAGGGCCATGGGGTAGAAAACCCGCTTTGCGGTTAAGAAAAAGCGGCCAGGTGTCAGCGGGCCCTGTGGCGTAGTCACTCATGGGGAGCTTGGCGGAAAAATCGGATACCGGCGGTTTTGGCTTTTTTTGAAAACCCAGGGGACCAAGGTATGGGTAAATGTAAATCTGTGGGCAGAAAGGGAAAGCATGGCCAGGGACAACGTTGGGCACCCCCCCGGGTCAAACATCAGCGTCCACCGGGGCCCCTGGAAAAACGGGCTCAGATGTGGGGGTCCACCGCCCCGCAGCAACAGAAACCCCAGTGCAGCTCCATTGCAGCCAGTCAAGGCCCACCCCCTCTGCAGAAGGGGTGTTTCTCTTTACTCATCCCCCGGGCCCAGATGCTCCTCCTCCTCACACTCTGGACCCAAAGCGTTCAACGAGGATTGAAAGAGACAACAGTATGCCCCAACCTCCTAAGGTGCAGAATACCAGCACCTGTCCAAGTTGTTGTTACTGCAGCCCTCCCTTCCAAATGGTGGACTCCACCTTTCAGAGAACAAATGGTTTTCCCGAGCGAGATGGAGATTTCCCAAAGTGTAATTTTTTTCCCCAAAAAGGGCGTACCAGCACTTTTTAATAGTAGAACAAAGGGGGGCCATCCTTGAGCTTATCGGTTTGTTCCAAGGGGTGCAGGGCGCACGGACATTGGAGCTATAACTACTTCAGGCCATACATGCCCTTTTTACGCCCCACGGGTAATGTGCCCCTGCCGGGCACAAAAACCCAACTTGGGACAGGAGATGCCGTTTCCCTCCATTTTTGAAAACGCTGCTCCTGGCCAATGTCCGCCCCCTCAGCAAAAAATCGATGTGTGGCTTTTCTCCGCGCCAACTGAAAATGGGAAAATGGGAGGACAAGGGAGTAACAGGGTTTTCCCCGGCGCCCCGGGAGGGAGGGCCCCCATGCGCCCTGCATGGCGCATGTGTTAAATTGGTTGTGAAAAGGACTGAAGCTTCCACCGATCCCAGAAGTTTCTAAAATGGAAAGGGAAAAAGTGCATGCACTTATCCTTTTCCTACAAAGCGGGAAACACCCCCTCGAGTTGCAGTGCAGAAGGGCCCCCCCCAACACCCTGATACCCCATTTTTTTTCCACCCTTTTTAATTCCGCCTGCAATTTTGCACCACTGTATGAAAGAAAAAGGCCATTAAAAATTTTTTTGTTTACCCGGCGGGGGGTGTACCCCTGTGTAACTTTGATGTCAGCCAGTGGACCCCAATGCGTGACACCTGCCGTTTGCTGGGGCCATTCAGGGGGCGACGTTATTTTCATCCCCAGGACTACGGGATAATAACATCATTCCTGTTTCATGGGAAGAATGCTGAAAATCTGTCTGGGGGGGGGATTGGAGACGTGGCGATCATCTCCGGCCAACGATCCCGGGGGGATGAATGGAGGAGGGGAAGAGGAATTTGGAGCAAAGCTTGTTGGTGAAAGAGGGGATTTCACCAGGTGCAAAAAGAAGGGAGCAGAAGAGCAAGAGAAAAATGGAGATGAGGAAAAAAGGCAGATGCCCCGCAAGACCGTGGCAGATCAGGGGAGATGGAGGCGGGGCCCCCTTTGGGGTCCTTGTGCAGATGGCCCGCAGCATGCTGATTTTCTGGCTACGACAGCCGAATAGTCAGCTTTCCGGAAGAGGGATGATTTGGCTTCCACCCTATTGACCCCAAAAAGGGAGCCTTTTCCCAGCTGCTGAAGGAGGGGCAAACTCAAATACGGGGTAAAACCCCCGATCGTTGCTGTGCCTAGGCGCATCATCCCTCTTCTGACAGGTTCCGGGGGGGTTTTTCACGCCACTATACTGGGCCCGGGGTGTGGGGAAGGGGGGGGGGGAGGAGCAGTACCATCCTCGCAGCAACCTAAGGGATCATGTGAGCGCTTCCCCCCCCACCCAGTGAGAAGGGCAGTCGCCCCAGCACAGCACGCAGGGGGAGCAGTCCCCGAACCAAAGGGTGGCCTACTTGGACCCACTTGCCACCCCAGTTAGTAACCCTGGACTACGGGGGAAAAAGAAATTGTTGGCCACAACTTGCCCGAGTTTTCAGTGAGAAATTTCCCGCCCGGCCAAGTGTGGCATAGAGGGGTGTTCATGCAGCGAGGGGGCCATCGTTTCCCCAAGGGGAACCCGCTTGTCCATGGAAAAGTGGAACACTGACCTTGTCAAAAATGAACACGTGGTCCCAGGTTTTTACACACCCAATTTTGGCGTCAACTCATCACCATGTTTCCCCCCCAAACTGTAAGAAAAGAGCTGGGTTTAAATATCCTCAGCCAATTCTGAGCCCCCACCCCACTGATGCCCAAATCTCTGCCAGTTTTCCCCATCTGCCACCAAAATTTTTTACCAGGGGCTGCAAATTTCCACCCCCCCCCACATCTTCATTTTCACTCTCTGACCTAGGTGGCGTTGCTGTGCGGGTCCCCCCCACCCCGTCATTGTGCACTCTCTGATTCATGCTGTTGCTCTGCCCGTCCCTCCCTCTTTTCATTTTGCCACTCGTGGCCCCACTACTGTTTGGCCCCCTCCAGAATTTATATACCCCTGCCTGACCTTTTTCTGTGCTGTGGTGCGCCGGGGCCCTCCACAAGTGTCATTGTGCCACTCTTGACCCCCATGTGTGCCTGTCACCCCACTCTCTGTCATTGGCCACCTTGGCCACTATTTTTTTGCCACCTCCAAATGTCATTGTGCCATGTTGACCTCTGCGCCCGCTGTGGCTCCCGCTGGCCCCCCCACACTGTGTCATTGTGCCACTCTGGGGCCTACTCCTTTTTTTTCCCCCCCTAAAGAATGTCATTGTCCCTTTCGGGCTGACCTCATGCTGCTCCCTGGGGCTGTTGCCAAAACCTCCACTTGTCATTGTCCCACTCTTGGTTATCCTTTTTTTTAACCCTTTCCAGAATGTCTTTTTGTGCCACTCCCCTGACCTATCCCTGCTGGGCTGCCCCATCACCCCAAAACCCCCTTGTCTTTTGCCACTTTTCTGCCCTATGCTTTTTTTTCCGGGCCTTCCCTCCATCTCTGTCTTTTGTCCCCACTCTGTGGCCTATATGTTTTGCCCCCTCCCGGGAATTTTCTTTTGTGCCCCCTCCTGATTTTAAATTCTGCTGCTGTGGCTCTCCCTTTTGGCCCACACCCCTGTATTGTCCATGCCTGACCTCTTGCTGTTTGGCTTTGACTGTTGCCATGCCCCCCACACGTGAAAAGGGTGCCACCTTAAACCTCCTGTGCTGCGCCTTCCCCTCCACTCTTTTTCTTTGTCCCCACTCTGGGGGCCTATTTAACTTTTTTTGCCCCCCGGGAATGCCCATTGTGCCTTTCCCCTGACCTCTTTGGCGTTTGCTGGCTCCTGCGGGGCCCTCCACACTGTGGTAAATTGTCCCCACTCTGGGGCCCTACCCCTTTTTTTTGCCCCCTTTTAAAAATGTCATTGTGCCCCTTGTCTGACCTATGCTGTTGCTGGGGGCTGCTGCCGTAACCTCCAAACTCTGCATTTTTTGCCACTCGGGTTGGCTTTTACTCCTTTTTTTTGACCCCTTCCAGAATTTTCTTTGTCCCACCCTTGCCCTCATGTGTGTGGCTGCCCCCAATCCCCTCCACCCCTGTCTTTGTGCCACTCTCTATCTCTGCTTTTTTTCCCTCCCTTCACTCCTCTCTGTCATTGTCCCACTCTGTGGCCTATATGTTTTCCCACCTCCAAATGTCTTGGGGCCACCCCTGATTTTCTTTTGTGCTGCTTTTGGGCGCTCCCGTGCACTCCACACTTGTATTTTTGCCACTGTCTGACCCCCATGCTGTGTGGGACTTTTTGGGCAATGCCCCCCAAAACTTTTGTATTGTCCACCTCTGCCCTTTTCATGCTGCTGCTGCCGTACCTCCCCCTCTCTTTTATTGTGCCCTTTTGGGGCCACTATGGTTTTTTTCCCCACCCCCAGATTTGCATTGTGCCCCCTGTCCCCTCATGCGGCTTTTTTTGGGGGTTTCCTGCCGTGCCCTCCACACTGTGTCTTTTGGGCCACTCTGTGGCCAAACTCTTTTTTTTCCCACCCCAGAATGCCCATTGTGCCACTCTTACCTCATGTCCCGTGGGGCTGCCGTCACCCCCAACTCTGTCATTGATTTGCCCTGACCTCCAGCTTTTTTTTTCTCCAGCTTTCGCTCCCATGACTTTATCGGGGTCTTTCCCCTTTTTTTTTTTGGTCGTTTTCCCCCCTTCTTAAGGGGCCCCAGGGAATTTTTATATTTGAACGATTTTTTAAGAGCGGCGGCAGTCTTTTTCGTGTCATCTAAAACAAAAATTGTATGAAGGAAAAACCCAAGTTCTGCAAAATTTAAAAGGCAAGGCAAAAAGTTCTACAGCCCCCTGCAGGCTTGTGCACCCTGGAAATAGCTGCTTTTTAACGCGTTTCGTCCCGAAAAAAAATTCAGACCGAAAAAAAATTTTTTTTGGGGAAAATTGGGCGCAGTAACGAATAAAATTTTTTTAAAAAATTCCCCCCATCTCTATCTTTCGCACGGGGGCGATACCAAAAAAGGGTATTTTATTTATTTTTTTTATCATTTTTGGGGATTGGATTTGAAAAGGGGGGGAAAAAAGGGGGGAAGGAAACGGTTTTTTAATTTTATTTTTTGTTTTGTTTTTTTACTTTTTCCATTTTTAAACTTTTTTTAAACTTTTTTAACTTTCTTTATTTTCCCCCCGGGGGTTTTTCTAACAGAAAATCATCAGTTTGCTGTTAAAAAGGAGGAAGTAAACAAGCTTGCTGTGTGTATGGTGCCATGAAAATTGCCATTCCCCATGCCCCAATGCATTTGGGGATGATGAGTCACGGGAAACCTGGGGAAGTGATTTTACTTCTGGAGGGCATTACAGTAGCTCACCCCTCCCCCCTGCGGTTTTCATTATGAACCCATGACAGGTTTGCGATAATAAACCCTTTTTAAAAATACCCCCTGCAACCCCCCTGTTGCCAGGACGTATGCTTACATCCAGGTGCGGTTTAACCCCCAAACCCCCCGGGACGATGCATAGTCCAAGGTAAAAAGGGGTTAATCAAAAAAGTTCCATGTATTTCAAACTGGTAGCAATAAAAACACTTTTATTCAACCAGGAAAACACGTTCATGCCGCAAAAAAAAAATCAATCCTTTCAAGGGCCCTAGGTGTTAGTAAAAAAAAAAGTTTTGGTTGCAGGGGAAAATTTGGGGCGGGTGTGCAAAATTTTAAAAAAAAGAAAATTTTTGGGTTTTTTTTACGGTACCAAACATAAAAAAATAAACCCCCATGTTTGGGAATTTGAATTTAACCTGTAGAATACAGATAATACTTCATTTTTACTGAAGATTGAACGCCGTAAAAGCAAAATACCCACAAACATGCTGCAAGCACGGTTTTTTCATATTTTGCCCTACTTAGAATTTTTTTGACATCGGACAGGAAGTTAGGCTGCAATGGGGAGTGTTATTCTCCCAAAAGGTTGACAGTTTTTTAAAAGTGACAATTCCCAAATTTAAGCCCAACTTTTGGGCCCTTCGAGCAGGGAACCTTTGGGGGTTTGGGTTGCGGGGCAACTTTTTTTGGGTGGTTGTACCAAAAATTTGATTTAGGCCATATTGAACTGAGTTTGGGTTGAATTTGACTTAGACCCAAATCTAAAGCGTAACACTGCTGGTGGCCATTTCATGTCTGTATTTTTACTTAGATGTCCATGTTGTTCTTTCTGTATTACATTAGTACACCTGGCTCCTGGAAAGCGGTGGTTTATTACTGACTTTGAACATTTATATGGTCTAGTTGGGCACATCAAGGGTTTGTTATAAGAACCGCCCGCATCCCAAACCCTTGCCCCAAATGTCTTTACAGTACAGTCCTGTTTTGTTTCCCTCCCCCAAAATTTTTATACATTAGGGTTTTTCTAAAGCCACCTTGTTCTAAATCTTTTCCAAGTCATCTGGTTTTGACATTGCCTACTCCTGAATTCTGTTTTTGCTTTCTGGATACCATGCCTATCACTTGTTTATACAAATCCTTTGTTCCCCTGCTCCATTCCGGGGTCCACTATTAAATCCTGTTTGGATTTTTGGGGCCCCGCTTGCAGTCCACTTTCCCGCTTGATCTGGTGTTCCCTGATCCAGCCTGGGTTTTTGTCTATGTTCATGCTTTAGTCTGGTGTTTATGTTTCCGAAATTTTGCAGTTTTCATCCTTTTCCTTTGTACTTGTTTTTATGCTCCCTTTTTTGAGGATGCTTTAAATGGTTAAACAGTTTAGGGCAAAATGTGTTAATTTTTAAAAGGGGATAGGTCTTGTAGTACTTATACATGCCCTGTTGCCCAAAATTTTCCCTTTCTTAGAAGGGTCAAAATTTTTCCCTATTATTATGATGGGAAACTGTGGTTTGGTTTTTAGTAGACGTAGGGTGAGGGGCAACAAACACAAGGGGAAATTAAAGGGTTTTTTAAAATTTTTAGTTTTAAAAAACAAAATGAAATTTTTTGGAGTGAAATTTTTTTTTTAGGGGGACACTAAAAAACAAAAATGGTAAAAGTTCTGTTTACTGCAAAGGGCATGAATTGTATTTAAAGCTGCCTTCCCAAGGGCATTTTGGGATTAAATTTTGGGGTCCTTAAATGCATGTCTGTCTATTCGATGTTCAATATCTGCTTCAGTGTCTACCTTGTTAGAGCTGCGGTGTCCAGCTGCCAATTGGTCAGCATTCTGGGAACCCTTACCTGGGAATCTTCCTACAGAATATCCAAAAATCCTTGTAGGGGCAAGGGTGCAAATCAATTTTTTTCTTAGACTTTGATCCTTAGTCCAGTAATAAACCAGTTGTCACCATTATGATCCACATTCCAATCTAGAAATGTTACTATTTGTTTCAGCCTGATCTCTTCCTTCATTCTGTAGCTGTTGTCTATACTTACTTAAGTAACACTGACATGTAACGATACTTAGCAAATATTTACCCAAAAATTTTTAAAATAAAATGTTTAGCAGTGTCCCAAAACCCCGGGCTCTCGAACCCCCCTTTTGGAAGGAAATTTTTTAACAATAATATGGCCAATCTGTAGTGGCTCAAGTGTGCTGACAGCTTTACTATCATTTTATATAAACTACTAAATTTTGGGAATTTTTTTTTGTGCATGGAGAAAATGGATGACATGGACAAAAGCTGTTCAGTTTTTTTAAAGTTTCTTTAATTTTTTAATGTAAAAAGAAAAAGAAAAAGTGTAAAGTACTTTGTAAAGAAAAATACATTTATATATTGACTGTGTTATCTATTGAAAAAGAAGCAACCAATCACTTTTTTCATTAACTTGCCATGGAAACAAGAATTAAGTTATATTATGACAATGTTGTCTTCTACAGGCATTGCTTTTAGTAACGATTACATGATTAATATAATACCATACAAATTAACCATATTGCAGTAGGCCTATGTGTGCTACTGTACAGGCTCTGTACAGACAACTCTGTTTTGTTCAGGAGGCAAAAAAAACTAGTGGATAAATTAAAATAGCCTTAAAAGGCATGGTTTAATTATTTTTCTTTAGATGACATAATTTTTTCATTAGAATCATTAAAATGAAACCTCTTGTGTTTTTATGTTGTTGTTATACACTTGTTTTGGCCCTCCCTTTGATTTACTTTCAAAATGTCCACCATATGTCTAGTACAGGTGGTCATACACTCACCGGCCACTTAGGTACACCATGCTAGTAACGGGTTGGACCCCCTTTTGCCTTCAGAACTGCCTCAATTCTTCGTGGCTAGATCCACAAGGGTTGCAACGATGCTCCAATTGGTACCAAGGGGCCCAAAAGATGCCAAGAAATATTCCCCACACCATGACACCAACCCCCACCTGAACCGTTGATACAAGGCAGGATGGATCCATGCTTTCATGTGTTGACGGCAAATTCTGACCCTACCATCCGAATGTCGCAGCAAATCGAGACTCATCAGACCAGGGAACGATTTTCCAATCTTCTACTGTCCAATTTCGATGAGCTTGGGCAAATGGGGCCTCAGTTTCCTGTTCTTAGCGAAAGGAGTGGCCCCGGTGTGGTCTTCTGCTGCTGTAGCCCATCTGCCTCAAAGTTCGCCGTACTGTGCGTTCCCGAGATGCTCTTCTGCCTACCTTGGTTTTAACGGGTGGCTATTTGAGTTCACTGTTGCCTTTCTATTCCCGCTCGAACCAGTCCCGCCCATTCTCCTTTGACCTCTGGGATCAACAAGGCATTTCCGCCCACAGGACGCCACTCACTGGATGTTTTTTTCTTTTCGGACCATTCTCTGTAAACCCTAGGATGGTTGTGCGTGAAAATCCCAGGAGATCAGCAGTTTCTGAAATACTCAGACCCCCCCTTTTGGCACCAACAACCATGCCACGTTCAAAGGCACTCAAATCACCTTTCTTCCCATACTGAGCTCGGTTTGAACTGCAGGAGATTGTCTTGACCATGTCTACATGCCTAAATGCACGAGTTGCCGCCATGGGGATTGGCTGATTAAAATTAAGTGTTAACGAGGGATTGGACAGGTGTACCTAATAAAGTGGCCGGTGAGTGTATATGCCCAGTATCTCAGTCCCACCTTCTGGATCCTCTTGTTCACAGGCAGTGAAATGATTACTGCTAATGAAAAAGCCAAACAATAATAATAAATATAGCTTCTCCACAGTACTGGCAATATTAGCTAGACTTAGAGGTCATCAAAAGTACACCATGGGGTGCCATAACAAGTGTGTAAAATAACATGTGTGCAATATATATATCTTTTTTTTAAATCAGATCTTTTTTATTGACTTTTTCATTTTTAATACAATAAAGTTGTTAAACAATAAAATGAGTGTACACAAATGACAAAAATTTTTAAAAGTAGAAATTCATCTAAAAAATACATGCAAGCTAT
>JAODAL010018622.1:62500-74258 GCA_025379985.1 Phyllomedusa bahiana | reverse complement strand
TTTTTAAGTCCCTCGGAAAACTCATTTCAAACAAGCTATAAAGACCCTAATTGTTACCCCCCCCAAATTTGTCACACATTTGTCACTTCCTGCATTTTGGCCCCAAAACATTACTGTATATAATGTATGGTTGGAGGGGCAGGTTCATCACTTTTTATGTATACTACCCTCTTTTATGAAACGGGGGGTCCATTGAAAACCCAAAAGACTTGTCATCCTTTGTTTCCCCCATACACCCTAATAATTGTAGCCTTGCGAGCAGGGCCCTTACACCTCGTGCCTCATTTGTCAGTAGCTTTTTTTATAATGAAATTTTCTGGTTTGTCTGTGCTTTTTCCCCTCTATATTGTAAAGTGCTGGGAATATTTTGGGGCCATAAAATAAAGATTTTTATTATTATTTATCCTCCCTCAGTAACTCCATCCATAACCACCCCCTAACATCCTACCCTAATCCCCTTCCCTCCCTCATGTAATTCCATCCAAAACCCAAACCCCCCCATACTCTCATCCTAACTCCGATACCTCCCCTCATGTAATCTCCATCCATCCCTCTCCCCCTACGTCTCCCCCAAATTCCTGAAAAATCCCCTCATGTAATCTCTATCCATTTAGGGCATCATGTACATTCTTATAATTGATGTACAAATTTGCCAAGTATAACTAGGCATTTTCTAAGTATTTATAAAGTAAACCTTATTTCAATCCAAATTGAATGAATCCCCCTGATTTCCTATTTTTTTACCTTTCTGGTCTACAAACCTAGGGGGCCTCCCCCAACAATACCGCACTTCCCCATCCCCTTTTTCAGAATTTACCCCTGGTTACTTGTCCCAATAAGTTGGAGCTGATCATAGTTAGTAAATTTTTTTCCGAGGTTTTTTTTATCCTAATTTTTTCTGGGGAGGCCCCCTGCTCTTCTTTCCACTATCTGTACAGTTTGGTTGTTCTTCAAGCCCCCCATAAAAAAAACATGTTTTCCCTATCTAAGGGGTAAATTATGTGCCTAGAAAAGTACAACCGATTTGGGCTATCCAAAGCAAAATATTTGTGTAATCGGGCCCGCCCAGACCCCATAAAAGTCCATTCAGGCCCAAACCTGAAAAAGTTTCTTTTTTTCAGTTCAAAAACCCAAAAAGTTCAAAAAATGAGTTTAGGGGTTCTGGCTCTTCCTACTCACTCCACTTTGGGCCCCCCACTCATACTTTTCTTTTTCCTCACTACTTTGTACTACTATATCCCAAGGGTTTTCACTTGATGCAATTAAAGTAGTCGTGTACAGTTTGTATTTCAAATTAAAATTGGGCCCTCAAAAAATAACCATCAATGTCAAATTGCTGGCAAAAAAACCTAGCAGGGCCCCTCTAAGGACCATGGAAAAACTTGCCCAAATTTTCCCTTTTCAATCCCAAACTCAATGGCACATTAGTTTAAAAATCTCCTTTTCTCACCACTCTCAACGGTCACTGAAAATTCAGCCAAAACGCCTCATCAAAAGAACTGTTGAGGACTAAAAAAAAAATTTTTGCTCTACAAAAGATGGCCAGCGTCAGTGGGATGGGTGCGGGTGTGTAAAAATAAATTTAAAATATATAATTAAAATAATTAAAAATTAAAATTAAATAAAAAAAATATAAAAAAAGGCCGAGCCCGCCAAATGGCACCCGGGTTTGCAAAGTGTTTTTTCAGAATTGTTTTTTTTTTTGCGAACCTATGTGATTTTGGGCTATATTTTTTTTAAAACTATAGGGGGGAAGGGGTCTATATCGTAAAATATTGCAAATTTTATTTTCCTGGGGGAAGACCTCAGCCCCCCCTTAAAAAAGGCTTAATTAATTTTTACAGTCCTCTGCCCGGGCGGGGCATCCACTATAGTGGCAGATAAAAAATTACAGAGTAGGTGTATGTAGGGTGATCTTGCTTCAATCCTCCTCGCTTCTTCAGTTCCTCAGGTCCAGGACTCCACACTAAAGACAATGGCTCTTTTCACAATGACCCCCCAAAGGGATGGACAAGGAGGGAGACCCGGGGGGCCCCGGATATTAGACCTCACCCTGGAGATCATCTATTTGGAAAACGGGAGAGGTGAGAGCCCACATGACCTCCCCTTCTCTCTATCGGACAGGTAAATGAAGGAAAGGTGAGGCTTTAGAATCTATGTAGTGATCAGTGCTCCTCATACACAGGGTACACAGTATGAAAAGTCGTTTGTGATGTGGGTCCTGGTTTTCAGGGGTGGAGCACACTCACCCCGTCCTCCACCCACATTCACTATACAGAAGATCCCAAACGACCCCCAGGATCACTAGCTGTGACTGGAGAGGGGAGGGGGAAAATTGGGGAAATTTTATAGTAACACCACTGGAGGGTTTTGGGGGATGACTGGGGAGGGGAGGGGGAAAGCGGGACTTATATATAAACAGGGGGAAAAAATCTGGATCAAAAGGTGAGGGGAAAAACTGGCATTATAAAACACAGGGGGTGATGGATCGGTCAAGAGATGAGGGAAGCTGGGACCTTTTAAACAGAGGATGATGGGTCTGGATGATGAAAGGAAGTTGAAGCGGGCATTATGCATAAACAGGGGTGATGTTGGTGGGTAGAGGAACTTTGGTTGTTTAGGTTCCTATAAGGGGTCAGGATTCCTGTTTTTCTCCATGGAGGATGGGAGAATAAAAGGAACAGGGACGTACCAGGAGGCATGAGGAGGATCACTGGCCGCGACATCACAAGGGAGAGGAATAAGACGCCAGAGACTTTTCAAATTTGACCACTGCTAGAGCAGAGAGTTAAAACTTATTTCTCTCTCCCTCCTCTGTCTTCTTTTGTTGTCTCCTCTTTATCCTTCCTTCTTTTTTCTCTCCCTCTCTTTTTCTCTCTCCTGTCTTCTCCTTCTCTCTCTCTCTGTCTCGTCTTCTTGTAGAATTGAAGGTGACAAGAAACATATAATATATGTTGGATGGATATACCGCAGCTCATGTATCCGTCACTGTGTGTTCCCTGCAGATGGATTCAGTAGGAGAAATCCAGCAGAGAGATGTCCCCGTCCTCTGTATTCCGGGACGTCCAGAGGGAAATGTCCCAGAGAATCATCAGTAGAGGGAGCTGAAGTCTCCTCTAAATATGACCAGAATGGAACAACCTGCACTTATTTCACGGGTTTTGTCTCTTAGGGGGAAAATCTGTTTGATTTTAAGGTTGAGGATGAAGCAGGAGAGGGACTTCCCAGGAATCCCTCAGAGATGAGCCCTATACACAATCTGTATAGGGTGTGACCTCCTGCATCAAAAAGGGCTCATAGTATTTTGGGTCTCTTATGTGATCTTCTGCTGTACGAATTGTTCCATATGTCAAAACAGGGTGAAGATCTGACTGATACTAAAGTAAGCTGAAAAGAGAAGATAGGACGATGAGCCAAGGATGAGTGACATGAAGGAGGAGATCCCAGAAGATGTGACCACAGGTGAGTAGTAATTAATTCAGAGGTTTCTTCAGTGATCCTGGTGCAGGGCCTGAGGAGGTGACTTCTCTCCAAGGTTCTATGGGTCCTGCGTACAGGAGGCTTAGGGTCAGGTTCTGGGGGTTTACCTGCTGTGATGAACATCTGCACTGACAGCCGGTCTGAGGACACTTAAATAGATCCACTTTAGCCCCACAATCAGGGGTCACATAATAGTTTTGGAGGCAACAAAGGAAAATCCATTTCATCCTTAGAGGGGTTTTTGTGTTACAAAGAACTGTAATGATGGGGACAGTAAAAATAAGCACTTTTGCAATTGGATTGTATTACCTTACTCATTAAGTATAGCAGCTATTAGCTTGTCTGTAAGTTTCTAGAGCTATTTCTGCAGCCTGGGGTCAGACCACATCTCCTTTGCTGTGAATGGCTGCCTTTTAGTTCAGCCCTGGTTGGGACATGCCCCCTCTGCTGTGATTGGCTACCTGCACTCTCTGTGCTCACTCCCCTCTGAGCTGTGGAAAAGTAAAAATGAAACTGACTCTCCCAGGTTTCTGTGCTAGGTGCTGGCTGTTTAGGGTTAGCAGAAGTGCAATGACTTCCGTCTGCTCTGGGACCCCATATACAGTAGGGTTAGCAAAGCTGCAGTGATGTCCTTCCGCTCTGGGGCCCCATACACAGTCGGGTTAGCAGAGGTGGGGTGACATCCATCTGCTCCGGGCCCCATACACAGTAGGGTTAGCAGAGGTGCAGTGACATCTGTTTGTTCCACAGCCGCAAACGCAGGATGATTATCAGAGGTGCAGGTGCGGTGACATCTGTCTGGTTTGGGGTCTCTTAAAGGAGTTGTCTCATTACAAGCTTTCAGCCTTCTTCAAAGGCAAAGGAGCAAAGGATTTTTGAATTCAGGGGCGTGCTTCTTGTCTGCCTCTTCTCCCCCTCTTTCCCCCCTCCCCTCAGCACACAGACAGCTCTCCTCTGTAACTTCTATACAGCAGGGGGGGGGGAGCTGCCAGGGTTAACCCTGTGTGTGCCTGCCTAGGTCTGCTGCAGGTTCTTGCTGCTAGATCAGCTGTATTGTCAGCTCCACGGAGACAGCAGAGAGAGGGCTGATAAGCTGTGATTGCTAATAGCAGAGCAGAGGGGATGTAAGTGTTCCTATACCCCCTGCTGTAGCATATAAATCTCCACATCTCCAGCAACAAACAGACCCTGTCAGAACAGACACAGGGCAACTGGAAAGTGTGTTACTATACTCAGGATGTGTCACTAATACAGCAGAGCATGAAGCGTTCACATGCCCCCTGATCTGTTCTATTAGTATAGTCAGAGCTCCACAGACACATCATGATTATAGTAACACACAGGGTCACTGCTGTCACATCTATTGATCAGCCTCACCTCTGCTCTCCTCAATCTGTGTAGAGAACAGGAGGAAGCAGGCACACACAGGGTTAATCCACACAGACACAGAAGCCAGTGCCCTCCCCCTCCCTCCACTACAGAAGCATTCTGTGGGGGAGGGGCTCTCTGCTCTGACCTGTATTCTGAAGGTGATGAGTCATCAGACCTGACAACCAGTGAGATAAAGATAATCAGGGGAGCTGCTATAGAGATTTGAGAAGCTGATGTACTACTACTAACAGGGATAGCTCAAAATCAGTAGGACATTTGTAATGAACATATATTGCAAAGCTGCTTGTTTTTTAAAGATCTTTTAATTAAAACCCAATCATTGTAGCGAGACAAACCCTTTAAATAGAAAGATAAAGAGAGATACAGTGACATCCGTCTGTCCTGGGCCCCACATGCTTTAGGGTTAGCAGAGGTGCATTGAAAATCAGTTTGAGCAGGGCTCTTATGCAGGACTGTTTGCTGTTGTGTCATAAATTGCGCCTTATACTCAACAATGAGGGATATGTGTGATGACAGCCAGTCACTCCTTACATACCTAGTAAGCCAGCGCACCACAGGAAATTCCTGCATGAGCTACATGACATCGGAAGTAGAAGTGGTCATAATAACTGGTCCTGCTGGATCCATCTCTGGCTTTGCCCAGAGTTACTTATTAAAAACTGTATGAGTTTTCCCGCCTAAAAGGAATGTTTAAAATGTTTCTCTTTTGTGGTATGAAAAAAATAATCATAAAAACATTTTTAATTTTAACAGAACAATTTTGTAAGATCTCTGAAGGAAACTGCATGTCCTCACTAAATTATAGAGTGGAAGAAGATATCATGCAGCACTCTTCAGGAGAAAACCTCAATACCCTGAATGTACATCCAGGACATCACAGTACAGACATGCCATATAGTCCCTGCAATCATGAGGAACTTTTTCTTGACCCACAGATGGTTACCACAAGTGCAGACCAAAAAGAGGGAAAAAGGTTTCCATGTGGTCAATGTGGTAAACTGTTTACAAGCCACCCAAATCGTGTTACTAACAGAAGAATTCAGACCGGGGAGGAGCCATATTCATGTTTAGAATGTGGAAAATGCTTCACCCATAACTCGGGTCCTAAAAAAGATGAGAAAAGTCACACAGGAGAGAAGCCATACTCATGTTCAGAATGTGGGAAATCTTTTACAATTAAATCAAATCTCGTTAAACACAAGAGAATTCACACTGGAGAGAAGCCTTTTTCATGTTCGGAATGTGGGAAATCATTTACAGATAAAGCAAATCTGGTTACACATGAGAGAATTCACACAGGAGAGAAGCCTTTTTCATGCTCAGACTGTGGGAAATCTTTTACACGGATATCAAGTCTGGTTACACACAAGAGAGTTCACACAGGAGAGAAGCCTTTCTCTTGCTCAGAATGTGGGAAATCATTTACACAGATATCAAGTTTGGTTAAACATAAGAAAATTCACACAGGGGAGAAGCCTTTTTCATGTCCAGAATGTGGGAAATGTTTTACAGATAAATCAAGTCTTGTTACACATAAGAGAATTCACACTGGAGAGAAGCCTTATTCATGTTCAGAATGTGGGAAATCGTTTACAGTTAAAGGGTATCTCATTACACACGTGAGAATTCATACAGGGCAGAAGCCCTTTTCATGCTCAAAATGTGGGAAATCATTTACAGAGAAATCAAGTCTAGTTAAACATGAGAGAATTCACACAGGAGAGAAGCCTTTTTCATGTTCAGAATGTGGGAAATCTTTTACATGGAAATCAAGTCTCGTTACACATGAGAGAATTCACACAGGAAAGAAGCCTTTTTCATATTCTGAATCTGGGAAATAAATCACATATCATTGCACATACGATAGGAGGGTAGGTGTAATGTTCCCTAAATGGAAAATGTACCGAGAATTTAGACAGAATTGAAAAATGTTTCATTATTAAAGCAAACCTTTGATGTTCCAACACCTGAGAGTGTTCACGGATATTAACCAGCCAATAACAGTGCATTAGGTCTGGGGGTTATCTAAGTTTAAACAACAATTGGGGTATATTGCCAGAAACATCAAATTACAAATGTAAATCTCTGACCACACTATGATAAATATTTTTAATAAATACAGCATGCCCTTTTAAAAACTTCTGTTCACATCATTTCAGTCCATGGCAGGTGATAGAGTCCATATTGGATAATTTCCATAAATGTATCCCTGTTAGAAACATTCTATAGCTCCAGAAATAACCATGCCTATAAAATCACAATTTGCTGGTCCAGAGAAAAAGAGGAGAGAAAACCCACATAAAACACAGGAGATATTATCTAACACCCTGGACCAATGTGTTCTGAGTTTAGGTGATATTAGCGCAGCACACTGATGACCTCACTGATTGGAGCTACAAAGTGCCACAGGACCTTAAGTATTTCACAATGTCACAAATGCCTTTATCAAGGAAACCTAAGTGCGCTATAACCCCATAATAAACCCCCAGCAACCAATCACATCATGTAGATCTAAGTAACCCGTGCGGGAATCAGCACTAAAATAATCAAACTTTATCAAACAAATGCAAAAAATAACCAAATATTGTAAGGGTTCAGTGGATTCGCTGGACCACCGCAAGCGATGATAGTTAAGCCACGCCAGGGAACGGAGTCTAAGTAGCCCCCGGTTTTCACCAGAGCCCGCCGCAAAGCGGGATGGACTTGCTGCGGCGTGAGGCTACCAGGTCGCTACCCCTGACGTGACTTGCTTGCGGTGGCGGCCGGGGTACTGCGTGGTACAAAATCGTAATCCAGAGGCGTAGTCGGGGACAGGCAGAAGGTCAGGGCAGGCGGCAGCGGTTCGTGGTCAGAGATGGGCAGACGGTCAGGGCAGGTGGCAAACAGGCAAGGTCAGGAAACATAGCGGAACGGACTGGTACACGGATAATCAATACGGACTCCAAAACACACTTTAAGCTCACTAACGCACACCAACAGACTGGCGAGGAGTGTTGGGGGCGTATTCCTTATATAGGACCAGCTCCCGGCAATAGACCAATTACCGGGACACTGGCCCTTTAAATCCAGACCAGTCGTCGCGTGCGCACCTTAGGAAACGGGCACGCGCGCGGCGGCCAGGACGGACCGGCTCGGCGTTCACAGGAGCGTGACGAGGTAAGGGAGCCGGTGCCCGGCAAGCGGGGGGAATGGGGGCGCGGGGGGGGCCGGAGCGTGCGGTAAGGGGGGCCGCGGCGGGGAAGGTCCGGGTGCAGCGCGGCACCCGCGCGTGACCCATGCGTTAAGGGGCCGCCGTGGAGCGGCGTGCCAGGACCCCGGACAAATATAAACACACAAAATAAAGAAATGTTTGTTTAAAATTACTTTACACTTAACTCGGTTCAGACCATTTGGAATAATAGTATTCAAATTAAAAATCCCTCCTACTACACATATAGGGTGACATGTATGAACGTTGGCGCTGATGGGCCAGTTCTAAATAGCTTTAAGGTAGTGTAGAACTGTTCTAACAGGTATGCGCGTAGGTTTGGCATCAAACAACCATAAATTTGTCTAATTCTACAAATGTGGTGCGACGCCCTCAGAATGCCCCAAATCTTTGGGGCATTACAAAGTGTTGGGGCTGGCTCCAAAGTTGCTCCAAAGTTTGTAGTACGACAGTTCAGACATGTAATGAACAGGGCTAAGACAGCTTTTTGGCGCAAAGTACGTCAGAAAACTGGCACAGCCCCTTAGTCTTTCTAATTCAACGATGATATTGCGGTTGAACCTTCCTTCTAACCTACAAAATACAAGACAGAATACTTATCCTTCAGATGGAAAACATCTGCTATTTTATATCAAAACTAACTTTCCACCCCAACATGAACTTGACTGAATATCCTCAGTCGACAATTCCTGGCCGGGCATAATAGTATTATACAGGAGAATTGTGTTGTATAATGTGTTATATTCTGCAGCAAATTTATATCAGTTTTCATCGACAAAATATTAATTTTTATGGCAATAAAAAAAGTCCAAGACTGGTCTCCTCTCTCATTATATGGATGATGAATTTGCGGGGTCTAGCCTTGACTAATTTGAGATCTTATCATATAACAACTGCCATAGACCAGGTTGTGGAAATCACCACTAAATGACAAACTGTGGCCTCCCCTCTCTCTGGCCCTGTGATGTTAACCCTTGGCCACTGGTGGCTCACCTCCTGTGCAAGTCACACTCCGATACTGGAGAGAGCTAGCTCCTACTAACTTCCCTAGTATCCCTTCTTCATCACTTTCCATCACTCTCCTAGCTTTATCCAGAAGCTTCCCTAACATTTGACTCAATAAGGTGACATTAGGCATTGCTTCCACTGAGAACCTCTAGCATGGTCTGGAATTTATCCCTTTCCACAAATTGGTTGAGAAATATAAAATTCCATTGTCCGATCACTTTAGATATCTACAAGTAACTTGTTTTCTGTAGGAGAATCTTGAAAGGAAATTTGAGGTTCTGGCTTCTGTTTTAAATATATGCCGAGGTTCTCTCCTGAGATATCATAAAGGAACAAGAATGTTATCTGATCTTCTCAAGTTTGAAAAGACAAAACCAGCTCACCTCTGCGTAGTTGTTCAGCAATGTTCAATGGTTTTCAATAGCAACTCCGTGCTCAAATCCACGTTCCATGAGATGCATAAGACAAATAATAGATAAGGCAAAAAGTGGATTGGCACCGGTATTGTTACTAAAATCCAAAAGTCTATTTATTAAAGAACAACAAAATAACAAAATTGCGTCTTTTGTGACAATTTTGTTATTTTGTTGTTCTTTAATAAATAGACTTTTGGATTTTAGCAACAATACCGGTGCCAATCCACTTTTTGCCTTATCCACTATTTGTCTGATCTTCTCACCAAAACCTCCAATTTATCCAAATGGTTAACAAACTAGATTGGGAGAAAGACTTGAGCAAATTCTTTTTCTGACTCAAAATGGAAAAAAAGCCATATACTGGGCACATAAAGCATCTGCAAACTCCAGTTTTATGGAAAAATGCTTCAAGCGCTTATCTCGGTGGTACTATGCCCCTGCCCATCTTAGTAACATTTACCCAAATACCTATCCCTACTGCTGGAGACCGTGTGGTAATCATGGGATCTCTACTCCACATATTTTGGTCTTGCCCATTACTATGTGCCTTCTGGTCTAATGTCCTTGCTGTAGCCTCAGCTCTAGCCCAAGTCCAATGCCCAGTAGGCCGAGAATTTGCTCTGTTTCTCCTTGGTACAGACTCCATACCGCCTATGAATTGTACTCTGGTGTCTTGTGTCGCCTCTAAACTAGTTCTAGCAAGACATTGGAAGTCCCCAATAGTACCATCCCTGACAGAGGTGACAGAAGTAGTGTCCACCAAGTGTCTATACAAGCAAATATTGGCCTATAGAAATGGCCGTGCCCCACAATTTGCTATGGCATGACATCCCTGGTGTGAAAGATTCACTAATCTCCCATAAATATTATCTTCCAGGCTCATATAATGTAACAATATGGAATCTGCTCCTCTCGTCTCACTCTTCCTCCATCCGTCCCCCACCCCCACCCCACCCCTGCTCCTCATACCTCCTCTGTTCTGGTTATTCTTGATATTCTGCACTGGTTTATCAGTCTATACTGGCAGAGTTATTTCACTTGTTAGCTATTCTTTGTCTCTATAGAGAATCTGGAGGTGCTAATTTACACATTCTCAGTATCTGTTATATGTCCACAATTTGTGACCTGTGTATTTCCTAATGTTACCAGAGGTTGAATTGTGGGAAGAGTCTTTGTATCCATTTAATGATTGTTTTGTTTTTTCTTGAATCTTCCTCCAATAAAAATCTATTGATTAAATAAAAAGTTTAAACTCCATTTTGTTTCCTCTCTGGACATAATGTTGATGAAGTCACCTTTCCTAGTATTAATACTTTCTCAAATTCAGAAACTGTGTCCCCATCAGTGAACTTTGATGTATTTTTTACAATTCGTTGCCCATGCAGTAACCTGTACTTGTGGCGACTAAAAGATCTTTGTGTATTAGAATGAGGGAACATCTCTATAATATAAGGAAAGGTTTTGTGTGACATTCCCCTCTCCAAACATTTTCTTAGCAGCCGCTAAGGGGCCCTGCTTTGGAACCTAATCAGACACCGGTATTGGAAATAGCACATGTTAACTCGCAGGAGCCCCATTAGACTTTTTGCACCAAGGCCCAAGAACATGGGATGTATGTATGGCATGTACATTCCAACAGGAAACATGGAGGTTCAGCTGGCAGGGTCGTAGTTATAGGGGGGGCAGCAGTAGCCAGGGCTGCCCTCAGTCATCTATTAACAGTAGGGCAGTACTCCTGTCAGTGGCCCTAATCCAAAAGGGCTCACTGATATGTTAAAAAATAGGAAATAGTAATGGGTGGGGGTCCCATCTGATTTGGCTGTATGGGGCACTGAAATGGTTAATAGATGACTGCTGGCAGCCCTGGTAATGGGGGGCCCCATTTCACTTTGAAAAAAACTTTGAGATTCTTAGTTCACACGTTTTGATCAAAAAATGTTTAAGCCACAGCCGGCTTACAACGGGATCTCAAGGCAGGTGGTCCTACGCTATCTTTACCTCTCAATAGAGCCAAATTCAGACTTCTCATTGGGTCAAACGACCTCCATAATTCAGAGAGAAAAATAAAAAAACACCAAACTTGCAAGCATACTGCACTGATATAAAAGCCTGTGGAGGTGAGCGGGGTGCAAGAAACCAAAATGGAGGCATCCCTTCCTCCCTATATAGATTAAGAGCAATATATGCCAAATACAACGTATAGTTCTGCACAACAAAAACATTTCTGAAAAACACATTGTGAACCTGGGTGCCA
>JAODAL010018622.1:0-60000 GCA_025379985.1 Phyllomedusa bahiana | reverse complement strand
AAATTCTAGATTTTTTATTAACCTTTGCTGGACTAGATGCTGGTTTCTCCCATGTTGGCATTATTCTTAAAAGCCATCTAGGCTTACAGAGACCCTACACCTAGGCTTACATAAATCCTACACGGAGGCTTATAGTGACCCTACATGTAGTCTATTAACCCTTTACTGTTACATTCTCCCTTCTTTTTGTTACTAACTCAGTGCTCTGTGGCCCTGTAATAAAGCCCTAGCAATTAATCAAATCATGTAGATCTAAGTAACCCATGAGGTAATTAGCACTAAAGTAATCAAACTTCATTAAACTAATAAAAAAAATAACCAATATAAACACACAAGATAAAGAAATGTTTGTCTAAAATTACTTTACAGTTTATTCAAGAATTTTGATTAAAAAACAAACAATTTATTGCCCCAGTTCAGACCATTTGTAAAAATAGTAATCAAATTAAAATCACTCCTACTACAAATAAACACATGTGTTTCGAGCACCTGAACGGACTGCTCTCTCTCTGCTTATTCTGATTGAAGAAAAGTTCATTTTTGCAGTTTTGGGGATATAGCTATTGCATAAGACACCGTTACCTAATCTCCAATATAAAGAAATCTATTTCAAATGGTTGCTTGGTGAAAATTTTATTGAGTTCCCAAAAGTTCATTTTTGCAGGTTTGGGGTTAGAGTTCTTGCATAAGAGACCGTTACCAAATCTCTCATAGAAAGAAATCTATTTTAAATACTGTTTGCTTGCTGCAAATTATTGTGATTGAAGAAAAGTTCATTTTTCCAGTTTTTGGGGTAGAGTTCGTGCATAACAGACCATTACCAAATCTTTAGATTTTTAATATTTAGCTTTTGAACAGGGAGAGAACTATAGGTGGTAAGCGAGCAAGGAGGGGCGTAGGACATATAGCTAGAGGTATGAGACAAGGCACTCCTTCCAGTGCTCCGGACAACACACAAGCAAGCACATCGTCAGTCACAGGACCGTCAGGCCTGTCATCGCTTGCTCGGATCCCTGTGAATCTCAGTACTGAAGAGGGTCACCAATCTGTTCTTCAGTGGTTATCAGACCCTGCATCCAGCAGTTTTACCACCTTTTCTTCTCAGTCACGGCCACAAATGTCACCATCAACATCAGTCCAACCCATTATACAAAACAACGCTTCGGCCAACCATGCAATTTTGCCGACACTATGAAGTTTTAATATTTTCTAATAAAGATTTGGAACGTTTTATACTTCAATGAAGAGTGTTCGTATGCTGGACAATTTCTTCCTTCTGCATTACGCAAAACACTCCAGATAATCCATGTTCTGAAGAGCTCTTTGATGACACAATGTGGGTGGGGTCAGAAGGCATTTCAAAAGATCAAGAGGTTAAAGGGGTGTTATCGTTTGAGCTGCTCGTGCTGTCCAGCTAATTTTCTCAGATTGAGTTTGAAATACAGGGGCGTGTCTCTCCTGTCAGCAGGCGTGTCTCTCCTCCCAGGAGGCCTGTCTCCCCTCACTGAAGAACTGTGACATCATCATTTTGTTTAAAGCAGGGGATGCAGAAGGTTGTCTGGATATAACAGCTCTGTAGCCTCCTGCCTGCTTATGTCTGCAGCCTTGAGGCTCCAAACTCCAGCAAGCAACTGTCATATGTCTTAGTTTACACACAACTGAAAGCCAGCAGCTGTTAAGATCTCTGCTTCCTGTCAGTGACATGTGGAACAGCAAATCCGCTTTCAGAGAAGGCCCTGCTCATCTTGTAACTAACTTGGGCTGGTGGTGCAGTGGGTAGAGCAGTGATAGAATTATTGTTTTTTACAACGAAGGGGTTTGGAGTTCTAGTACCTCACAGGGTATATTTTTTTTCGCCCCTAAATTCTACACATATGTAGAGAGACCTAAAATATATATGTTAATCTCTATAATGATATATATACACATACAGGGCTCCCCTATATAATTTCTCATCCCCCCAGAATATATGCATTGTATCACGTATGTTGGAAGTGCTTGGTGTGACTGCAAGGATGGGACACTATATAGGGGAGCTTTGTGTGTGTATATATATATAAAATTATAGATGTCTACACATATATTTTCATATCTTTACATATGTGTATAAATTTTAAATAAAAAAAAACAAAACACTACTGATGGGACTTGAACTCCCAACCTCTGTCTTGTAGGGCTGATCACCTAAGCACTACTCTATACTAGCAGCTCATGCAGACATAGTGTTGAATCCTTATGTTATACAATACAGGTGATGACGTCATAAGGAGGCGGGGCTTGCATTCGATCTGAGGAACAGAACGCCTTCTTTTCCAAGTAGCAGCTTAAGGACTGGATCTGTGATGAGGTTAATCAACCTCTTTGCAAAAGCCCCTTAAACAGCCAGTAATTGCCCAGAACATTGACCCTAAAGCTGGGAGATATACATAGAGCCAGCAGCCCTTGGTTTCACTATCGCTTTTAACAGCTCAGAGGGGGAGTAAACACAGAGTGTGCAAGCAGCCAATCACAGCGCAGGGGGGCGTGGCCGGGGCATTTCCTGTCTAGGGGCGTATCCCAACAGGCTGAATGAAATGTCAGCCAGCCAATCACAGTGCAGGGGGCGTGTCTAGGGTGCCAGAATCGACCCCAGGGGCGTTCTGACCCAGCAACACCAGAAATAAAAGACAGTTTTACAGAGATGCTTATATCTGCTAAACCAAGTGACAGAGGTAATGCAACCCAATTACAAAAGTGCTTATTTTTACTGTCCCCATGGTCTGAGACATGATCTTTGTAACGATAAAACCCCTTTAAAGAGGATGATTTTGTTTGCTGTGATGCCCAATTGCTGATGCCCTTAGAGGAGGAAGAGGAGGAAGCTGGTCCGTCGCCAGAAATACTGAGCAGTCAGCAATGCCTGTGGCTTCTAGCCCGCAGGTTGAGGATATAGACTGTGAGGAAGTAGAAGTCGCATGTGATGATGATGACATTGTGGATCCGACATGGTCTGTTGAGCAGCAGCTGGCAAGTGCATCATTAGTGACGGAGGAGGATGATGGGGTTCCAGCCTCAGAAAGAGAGAGGGCGGTTGCACAAGTCCACTGATATTACTCCGCCAGCTGTGCATAGTGGTGGCAGCGGGAACACCGGTACTAGTTTTTCACAGTCGAAGAGGTCCAGGACCTGTGAAGCCTGGGCCTTTTTCGATCAAGCCAGACTCACTGACTGACGTCATATGATGGACTTGCTTTCAACATGTCAGTAGAGAAAAGAATAGTTTAAGCACCACCAGCATGAAAAGGCATATGCATGTAAAGCATGAATTGCTGTGGAAGAGTCATTTGGAGAAAAAAGGTCACACAGGTCCTGGACTTCCAACCACCATGACTTCTTCTGCCTCCTCCTCTGCCACTTCCAAGCCCAAGCAGTCCTCTGCTGCTGATGTGCCAGAGCAATATGAGCAAGCACCATCCCCAGTCTCAGATACTGTCGGCCGTTTTCCACCACCAGTAACACAGCCTACACCTTTCCCTTCCAGCAGTGTGACCTGCACGCCGTACAGCGGCCAGTCCGGCAGCCAGCCTTCTGTGTACCAGATGTGGGAGCATAAGAAACGCTTTCACCCCAACCATTCCAAAGCCAAAAGCCTGAATGTTGGCATTGCCAGGCTGTTGGGCTTGGAAATGTTGCCTTTTTCCCGTTGGGGGAAAATTTTGGGTTTTTCTGCCACGTCAGGGCCCCTTTGGCAGGGACTGCAATATAAGATGCTAAAGGGGGGCATTTCTTGCCATAAAGTGCCCTTTGGGCGTGGCCAGCCCACATTGCAAAAAAGATCTCCAGCGGGGTTGGCTGCATGTGTGTCCCCCAAAAAGTCTCTTCATTTACGAACATGGACTAGTAGGAAACCGGTAAAGGGTTTTTTTAAAATTTTCCATGACTGCTCACTGGGGTGAGTTTGGTGAAGGGCAGGGGCCTCGGGTTTGAGGGTTCTAAAAAAAACCCTTTTCCCAAAACTGCTGGTTATTTGCAGGTTCGGGATCTTCAACCTTGAAAGGCAGAATTTTTTTGCCAAGAAAAACCAGGCCGTTCTCAAAAAATTTTGTCTTAGGGGGCCATCAACCAAAGGTTTAAAGGGTTGTGGATACCCTCTCCCGATTCAGCCCGAAAAGTGGCTTGACTTTCAGGAAAGGGGGTTGTGGACTTTTGGGAAAAAATTTCCCTTTGGGTGCCCTTAAGTTTGGCAGCTTCCCGAAATCCCTTGCCTTGCAAACCGTCATAAACCCCTGAGGTGCAGAAATTTCTAAAGTGCTCCCCAGGTTTTCTGCCCTGTGGGAAAAAGGCTGGGGAAGGCCCTTAGTTCCCATTTCCCGGCCCGTTTGCACCAGGGCCTTCCCCCTTAAAATTGGCGCATTGGGCCTTATCGGGGCCTCCCTGTCAACCATCTGATATGTGATGGGGCCCAGGCACGGGGGAATTCCACCCCCCAAATGCCCAGTGATTAGGGGGGGCCACCCTCCTTGATCCACGTTAAAAGGATTTTTTTTCAACTATCAATTATGTTTTTACCAAGTTTTCCTATACAGATTCAATACAGCTTTTTTGAAGGCCAATCATAATGAAAAATAACACAACTTTTTTGGGTTACAAAAATTTCAATAACCTTTCAAGTATAAATAAAATGATAACATAAAAGTTTTCCAGAAAAATAGAGGGGTTTAGTATTTACATTTTTCAGAAAAAATTAAAGGATTTACAAAAAGTTATAAAACCCCTTATAATACTTACCTGTCGAGTATTGCCTTTTATCAAATTTCCCATTCTTACTTCCGCCATGAGAAACCGTAAAAAAAATGGTAGGATTTTAGAATCTCTCAGGGAGCCAGCATATGTATATGGGCGTCCCAATAAACAGGAAAGAAAAGGTTTTGAAATACAAGGTGATGTAAGGGGATTTTATTTTTCACGTTACAAGATGGGAGCCCCTGACCCAATGCTTTTTGTCAGCTAAAAAAATGTCTATGTGTTATTTTTTCTTTGTTTTCTTTTATTGAGAGTTAAAGAATACCTATTTCAAACACACCTCTTCACATTTAAAAAAAAGCCAAAAAACTACAGAAAACCCGAACTAATGTGTATTAAGTCAAAAAAGAAAAATTTAAAAAAAGGCTTGTACCCTTTGGAATCAAGAAGAAGATAAACGAGTCAAACTTTAAAAAAAAAAGCAAAAATGACCCCTTTTTTTAAAATAAGGCTAATTACATATATTTTATTTAAAATACAGAAATAACTCCTAAAAATTTGGTTTTAGCAAACCATCTTGCTGCATTACCCAATTTCCCCTCCGGGCTATTTGAGGAAATTTTCCCGATAACCCCGGAAAAAATAATTTAAATTTTTTGCTAGGTGAGGAAAAAAAACCCAAAATTTGGGCCCGGTATAGGTGAAAAAAAAAGGGTTTTTTAAAAAAAATTAAAAAAAATAAAAAACTTTTTTGTCTGTAGAAGTCCTCTCCCCTTCTTAAAATCTTCTTTAGACTGTTTAAAACAAATTTTAAAAACCCCAAAACTTGCTCCAAACTTTGGGATTGTTTGGATTTTGGGGAAAGGGGTGCCCGGGCTCAGGCCCCCTTGGCTGTATCAATGCCGGTGAAAAAAGGGGGGGTCAGTGAAACCCTGCTTGGGCCGCAGGGCATGGGGGGATCAAAACTGGCGCCGACGTGGATCAACACTTGTGCAGGGCATGGCGGGTCAACCAAATGGCGAAAACATGGCGGTCAATGCAAAACAGCTCCGCCCTTTTCGTTTTCCCCTGCTGTCTTTTTGGGATTCCTGGGACCTTTGTAAATCCCTCAAACTCCCTTTTTCGGGTCCCGGCCCCCTTTGGCATACTAAAGATAACTTTTAAAACAAACTTGAAACCTTGGTTAATACATTGTCCCGTATAATTGACTGTGCGGGGGTGGACATGGCCATTTTCTCAGTTTGATCCCCAGTCACATATACTAAAGGCACTTTGGCCCGTTAGAATTTAATTTTGCTCCCCCTCCAAATTTTATCTTCCCAAAAAACCCGGGCCAAATGAAAGAATGTCCCGCAAAAAAAAACCAAAAAAAAAACAATCAAAAAAAGAAACTCCTGCCCGTAAATTTGGGCCCTTTTAAGCTTTTTGACACGCCCAAAAAATGTACTTCAAAATAATAAAACTTCTCATCCCCTTTACAATTAAAACTATTTTGAATACAATTCCTTTTTAAAAAACTATTTTTATGGATCTGGATTAAAAAACAGCATAAAAAACAAAGAACAAAACAAAATTTTCATCCTTTTTTTCTCTGTAGCGACTTAAAAAATATAAAAACATTCTTAAAAATTTTTTAAAAGCTATGTTTCTTATTTGTGTGATGCAATATATATTATTCACTAATTTCATTTATTTTCTTTTAACCCTTAACATATTTTGCATTGGCCCGGGCCAGATCTGGGCTGTCCCTTCAATTCTTCTTAAAAATCCGGGTTTTGTTAAAGAAACTGTTGTTTTGGTTTTTATCCCAGGATGGGGAATTTATTTTAAAGAAGTGGAAAATTTGTTTTGAATTTCAGGAAAAACTTTTTTTTTTTTTTTTTCGGAACGGGAAATCGGAAATTTGGGGTACTTCGGGTGAACCCAAGTGTGCTTTTGTTTGAAAAAAAATGGCCCGCGAGCACTGGCGTTTCAAAGGGGGAAAAGGGGACCTGGGAGGAAGAAAAATCATGCCGCATTTACTTGTGCAAAAGGTGAAGCCAATCAGAGCCCCGGGGGGATTCCCGTTTACGGGCACCGCCTATTTAGGTTCCCCGGGGGCGGCGTGGGAAACTCTCATACCCCTTTTCACTGTTTCTGATCAGGGAAAAGGGGTTTCCGCGGTTTTAGCTCTTTCTGAAGAATTTTATTTTTTTATAGCGAAATTTTTGTGGGGTGTCTAAGGGTTGTTCAGAGACTGGGTTTCTTAATGTTTCTTTTTCTTAAATTTTTTGGGGGTTTTTGGGGTTGAAATCCAGTTTTTGGGGTTTCCCCTGGGGCCCCCCATTTCAATTTAAAATCCAAGTGGGATTAAGGGCCCGTTTCCCGTTGTATTAATTTTTAAAAAAAAACCCGGCATTTTTTACAATACAAAAACCCCTTCAAAATTTTTGGTTGCTCAATTCTTTCCCAATTTAAACCAGGGGTTAAATTTAAAAAATTTTTTTGCTGGTGTGCTGACCCCAAGGAAAAACCCTCTTTTTTAAGCCAAAAATATATACCCTTTTTCCTGTAGCCTAATTCACAAGCAAAAGGGTTTAAATTTTTAAAATGATCTCTTGTTGTGTGGCGTAGAAAACACGCAATTGTAACACCGTACAAAGATATAGGGTTTGTTTCGGCTCAAAATTCTTTGGGGCAATTTTTCATCCAGGGGGGGTTAATTTTGGTTGTTTTGGGTGGTGTGCTGACCCAAGGAAACCGTCTTTTTCAACGCCCAAAATATTACATTTTTTCCTGTAAGGGGCCCAAATTTAAAAAGCAAAGGTTAATTACCCAAATGGTAAAACTCTTGTTGTGTGGGGCGTAGGAAAAAAAGCAATTTTTTTAAAAACCTACGCTAGTAGTTTTTTGCGGCTCATTCCCTTTTCGGGGTTTTTTCCAGGGGTTAATTAGGCGTTGGGTTTTTTGGTGTGTGACAAAAAAAAAAAAACCGTCTTTTTCAACGCCCCAAAAAAATATAAAAATTTTTCCCCGTAGCCAAAATTCACAAGCAAAGGTTTAATTACAACTGTATCTTTGTTTTTTTGGGCAAGGGAAAAAACACGCAATTGTAAACGCTACAAAGATACTATTTTTGGGGCTCAATTCTTTGGCCAATTTTACACCCGGGGGTTTAAATTAAGCGTTTTTTTGCGGGTGTGCTGACCCCAAAAAAACCGTTTTTTTCAACCCCAAAATATATACATTTTCCTGTACCCTAATTCAAAGCAAAGGTTAATTCAACTGTATCCTTTTGTTGTGTGGGTAGAAAACCCCATTGTAACCCTACAAAGTACTAGTTTGTGGGGGCTAAATTTCCCTTTGGCGAAATTTAATCCAGGGTTAATAGGCGTTTTTTCTGGGTGTGACCCAAGAAACCGTTTTTTTCAACGCCAAAAATATCATTTTTTTGTAGCCTATTCACAAGCAAAGGGTTTAATTTTACAACTGTATCTCTTTTTGTTGGCGAGAAAAACACCAATTGTAACAGCTACAAAGTAAATTTTTGTGGGCTAAATTCTTTGGCGCAATTTACCCCGGGGGTTAATAAGCGTTTTTTGTGGTTGCTCCCCCAAGAAACGTTTTTTTAAACCCCAAAATATATCGTTTTTCCTGTACCCCAAATTTCACAAGCAAGGTTAAATTACAACTGAAAATTCTTGTTGTGGGGCGTAAAAAAAGCATTGTAACACGTAAAAAGCTATAGTTTGTGGGTAAATTCTTTGGGAAATTTTACATCCGGGTTAAATTTAAGGTTTTTTTTTGGGTGTGCTGACCCCAAAAACCCGTCTTTTTCAACCCCAAAATTTTAAATACATTTTTCCCCTGTAGCCTAATTCCAAGAAGGTTTAATTCAATTTTATCTTTTGTTGTGGGGCGTGAAAAAGAAAATTGTACACCTACAAAGCTCTGTTTGTGGGGCTCTTTTCTTTGGCCAATTTTCACCCAGGGGTTATTAAGCGTTGTTTTGCTGGTGTGCTGACCCCAAGAAACCGTTTTTTTTCAACGCAAAATATATACATTCTTCGTCCCCAATTAAAACAAGGTTAATTAAAAACTGTATCTCTTTTTTGGGGGTGGCGTAAAAAACCGGGCAATTGTAACACGTAAAAAGCCGTTTGTGCGGCTCAATTCTTTGGGCAATTACATCCGGGGGTTAATTAACATTGTTTTGCTGGTGGCTCACAAAAAAAAAAAACCGCTTTTTCAAGCCAAAATAATACATTTTTCCTGTAGCCAAATTTCAAAAGCAAAGGGTTAATTAAAAGTCTTTGTTGTTGGCGTAGAAAAACACGAAATTGAACCCCTACAAAGTACTAGTTTGTGCGGCTCAATTTTTTGGCGAAATTTTACATCCAGGGGTTTTAAATTAAGCTTTGTTTTGTGGTGGGGAAACAAAAAAAAACCCGTTTTTTCAACCCCAAAATATATACTTTTTTCCCTGAAACCTAATTCAACCAAGGTTTAAATTTACCCCTTTTTGTTTTTTTAATTTAGTAAAAAACCACGGTTTTTTTAAAAACGAACAACAAGTAAAATTTTTCCGGGCCCATTTGTGGAGCGAAAATTTATTTCCAAGGGTTCCCAAGCTTGTTACTGTGTTCATTGGAGTCAAAAAAGGGTGTTCTTTACATAACAGATAGCTTCATCAAACGTGTCTGACATTTTTAGAACAAACAGTATGTCAGACAGAGAGGTGGCAGGCTCTCCCCACCTGGAGTAGCAGGGGCACAAACATTCCTGGAACAGGCCCAGGTCGCAGCACAGCAAAGGGACGTCGCAGCAGGGGTCACTCGGTGAGGCCACAACTGCCCTTCATCTAGCGGCCATGTGTTGTTCAGAAACCCCCAAGGGTTCTTGATTGGTTGACTAGGTCATCCTCTTCCTCCCAGTGACATCTGACAACCCCAGCCAAGAGTCGGTGGGACCTCAGACAAAAACCCTTAGTTGGCATGGCCCGGGAGCGGGTCAGCGGCCCTCACCTTTTCCTCAGCCGCCTCTGTCCCATCCGGTTCCCTCAGCCAGAGATCTACTATGTGGTCTGGGCTCAGCGCCACTATATAGCGAGGATGAACAATTTGAGGAGGGCAGTCAGCAGCTACTTGGCAGCGAAGAAATGGGGCCAATATCCCTGCTTCTTGCGTAGGCGGCAAAGTAAGATGTGGGAGTGGCAATGGGAGGTCTTTTTGTAAAGGTCAGCCCCGGCATACCAAGACCGGTGATGAGGACAGCAGTGGGCGATGAAACACAAATAGATGATGATGTAGCCGACCGCACTTGGGAGCGGGTGAGGCAAGGGCTTCATCATCGTCAGGAGAGAGGGCGTCAGCTTGCGTGTCAGGCGCAGCGCAGCCAGCAAGTGGCCCCGTGTGGGGCCCTGAGTCAGCAGATAGCAGCAGTGTGAGGTGGGGGCCAAGCGGCCACTGGGTAAAAAACCGCTTCGCAGGTCCAAGAAAGTAGGGCACAGGGGCTCGCGAGGGGAGCGGCGGCAGTAGTCACTCAGTGCGGAGCGTTGGCAGTAAAAATCGATACCGGCGGTGTGGCAGTTCTTTGCTAAGACACGGAGGAGCCGAATATGGGTATATTGTAGAATCTGTGGGCAGAAAGTGAAGCATGGCCAGGGAGCTAACGTTGGCACCACGGCCCCTGCGTCAACATGCAGCGTCACCATCCGGTGGCCTGGGAGAAACGTGGCTCAGATGTGGTGGTCCATCCTCCCCCCGCAGCAACAGCAGCAGCAGCAGCGCCCAGTGGCACGCATGCCATTGCAGCCAGTCAAGGCTCCACCACCTCGGGCAAAAGGGAGCTGTTCTCTTTGACATCATCTCCCGGTCCAGATGTCCTGCTCCTCGCTACTCATGGCGCCAGCAGTCGTTCAGGAGGCGATTGCAAAGAGACAAACAGTATGCATCCAACCATCCTAAGGTGCAGACTGACCGTGCTCCTGTCCAAGTTGTTGGTATTACAGTCCCTCCTTTCCAAATGGTGGACTCTGCACCATTCAGAGAACTAATGGCTTGTCCCGAGCCGAGATGGAGAGTTCCAAGCCCTAATTTCTTTTCCAAAAAGGCCGGCCCAGCACTTCATAAATATGTAGAACAGAAGGGGGGCCAGTCCTTGAGCTTATTTGGTTTGTTCCAAGGTGCACGGCAGCGCGGACGTCTGGAGCTGTAACTACGGTCAGGGCAGTACATGTCCTTTACGGCCACGGGTGAATGTGCTTCCTGCCCCGGCAAAACCAAAACTTGGACAGGAGACGCGCTTTCTCCTTCACGTTGTCAAAACTGCTGCACCTGCGCCAATGTCCGCCTCCTCCTCCCCCACCATTCACCACCATCTCAGCCTCCACAAGTACTGTCCATCATAAGACATTGTAGGGAACAGCGGTGTCACGCAGTTCTACACCTGGCTTGCCTCAGCAAACGAAGTCAAATAGGGGAGGAACTGCTCCGCGTCATGCAGCAAGAAATCGATGTGTGGCTTTCTCCGCGCCAACTGCAAATCGGAACCATGGTGACGGACAATGGGAGGAACATGGTGTCCGCGCTGCACCGAGGAGGGATGGTCCATGCGCCATGCAGGGCGCATGTGTTCAATCTGGTTGTGAAAAGGTTCCTGAAGTCTTCCACCGATCTTCAGCAGATTCTGAAAATGGCCAGGAAACTGTGCATGCACTTTATCCATTCGTACAGTATCAGCTCCATCAGTAGTAACCTAAGTCTGGAGTCACTGATGAGCAGCTTCCTTCACCCGCCTAGTGAGGAGGGCAGTCGCCAGCAGCAGCAGCAGCAGCAGGACCTGGAGCAGTCCCTGAACCAACAGGTTGTGGCCTACTTGGACAACACTCTGCCACCTCAGTTAGAAGATCCGCTGGACTACTGGGCAGCCAAACTGGATGTGTGGCCGCAACTTGCCGAGTTTGCAGTGGAGAAGCTGTCCTGCCCGGCCAGTAGTGTGGCATCAGAGCGGGTGTTCAGTGCGGCGGGGGCCATCGTTAACCCAAGGAGAACCCGCTTGTCCACGGGAAATGTGGAACGACTGACCTTTGTCAAGATGAATCAGGCGTGGATCGGCCAGGATTTCCACACACCAATGCCTTAGGCGTCAGTCTGGGTTCAAACTACCTGCCTCAGCCACTATTCTGATGCCGCCACCCGCCTGATGCCACACATCTGCTGCCAGTTTTTCCATCTGCCTACCACCATCTTTACCAGGGACTGGTATTGCCACCCACCTCAACACTCTGTCATTGTGCCACTCTATGACCTCATGCTGCTGTTGCTGTTGCCGTGACATCCACACTGTGTCATTGTGCCACTCTCTGACCTCATGCTGTTGCTCCTGCCGCCGTCACCTCAAATCTCTGTCATTGTGCCACTCTGTGGCCTACTCCTTTTTTTGCCACCTCCAGAATTTGTCATTGTGCCACTGTCTGACCTCATGCTGCTGCTGTGGCTGCTGCCATGTCCTCCACACTGTGTCATTGTGCCACTGCCTGACCTCATGCTGCTGCTGCTGTGACCTCCGCTCTCAGTCATTGTGCCACTCTGTGGCTTCCTCCTGTTTTGCCACCACCAGAATGTCATTGTGCCACTCTCTGACCTCATGCTGCTGCTGTGACTCCTGCCGTGCCCTCCAGAATGATGCCTCCCACACAGCCAGCCAGTATCTTCTCTGCTCTGCACTGAAGAGGGACAAAAATCCTGAAACAGCGTTGTCTGTAGATGAGAGATACTGGCTTGGCTAAAAAATTCTTTTTGCTTTCTCAAGACTCGGTGGGTCAAAAGCAAATTGAGGATTTGTTACAACCAACAGAGGGCGCTGTGGGCTTCTCAGCCCCTTTCCATATGCGCTTGTGATATGCAGATGCTAAGTAGAGGGCGAAAAGGCAAAAACAAAAACTCTACAAGCCGTTTGTTCGTGCTCTCCTTAAGGAGAGATCTTCCTTCCTGAGCTAGCCGATGCCGCCCACACAGCCAGCCAGTAGCTTCTCTACTCTGCACTGAAGAGGACAAAAATCCTGAAAACAGCGTTGTCTGTAGATGAGAGATACTGGCTTGGCTAAAAATCCTTTTTGCTTCTCAAGACTCGGTGGGTCAAAAGCAAATGAGGATTTGTTACAACCAACAGAGGGTGCTGTGGGCTTCTCAGCCCCTTTCCATAATGCCTTGTGATATGCAGATGCTAAGTAGAGGACGAAAAGGCAAAACAAAAACTTTACAAGCCGTTTGTTCGGTGCTCTCCTTAAGGAGAGATCTTCCCTTCCTGAGCTACCCGATGCCTCCCACACAGCCAGCCAGTATCTTCTCTGCTCTGCACTTGAAGAGGGACAAAAATCTCGAAACAGCGTATTCTTAAGATGAGAGAAACTGGATTGGCTAAAAATTCCTATTTGATTTCTCAAAACTCGGTGGGTCAAAAGCAAATTGGAGGATTTGTTCACAACCAACAGAGGGAGCTGTGGGCTTCTCAGCCCCTTTCCCATAATGCCTTGTGATATGAAGATGCTAAGTAGAGGGCGAAAAGGCAAAACAAAAACTCTACAAGCCGTTTGTTCGGTGCTCTCCTTAATGAGAGATCTTCCCTTCCTGAGCTACCCGATGCCTCCCACACAGCCAGCCAGTATCTTCTCTGCTCTGCACTGAAGAGGGACAAAAATCCCGAAACAGCGTTGTCTGTAGATGAGAGATACTGGCTTGGCTAAAAAAATCCTTTTTGCTTTCTCAAAACTCGGTGGGTCAAAAGCAATTGAGGATTTGTTACAACCAACAGAGAGCGCTGTGGGCTTCTCAGCCCCTTTCCCATAATGCCTTGTGATATGCAGATGCTAAGTAGAGGGCGAAAAGGCAAAACAAAAACTCTACAAGCCGTTTGTTCGGTCCTCTGCATATTTAAGCATGGCACAACGTTCTACAGCACCCTGCAGGCTCTGTGCAGCCTGGAAATAGCTGCTTTTTAACGCGATTCGTCCTGAAGTAATTCGGACCGAATTTATTTTTGTCGGAAAATTCGGCAAAGATCCCAAATAAAATTTTGGAAATTCGCCCCTTATCTTACAACCATTGAAACAATGCCTAAGGATTCATAAAATGGGGATTTACAGACAACAAACTTTAATCAAACACAAAAAAGGGACAATGCCCCAATTCACACCAATTGCACTTTCTCCTCTAAAAAAAGAAAAATTAACTCTCATCAACGGGGTTTCCCAAAACAAAAAGGAAAAAAAAAAACAAAAATTTCTTTATTATGACTGCCGTCGTTTTTAATTTGGGTTTGAACAAAAACCTTTACTAAAAAAAAGGGGGGGTAGTCTACCAAAAAGAAACCCCAAAAAAAATTTCTTAAAAAAAAAATTATCTTTACTGCCCGGGGCATTGTTTAACAAGTGATGTCACGAGGTCTTTCATGGATCTCAACACTAGAAAACCCCTTTTTTCCCCCTGAAAATAAAAAGAAAATTTTAATTTCCCACCCCCCAGAAGACATTTGGAGAAGGGAAAAAAAATTGAAGGCTTCCATGGTCTGCTGGAAACTGAAGGGCTTATGCATTAAAAAAAACCCTGAAAAAAAAGGTCAAAAAAAAAAAAATGTGCCCCAAAATAAGAGTCAGTAAATCCCCGGGTTTTTTCGCATCTGGGTAACCTTTTTATAAAGAGTCTCTCCAAATTTTAACTCCTTTAATCCGGAAAATTAAACCCTTCACCCTCATTTTTATCTAAATCAAAATAAAATTATTACCCACCAAAAATAAACCCAAAAGCAAGTCAGTTTTTTTTAAAAGACATAAAATTTCTATATTAGTTTTTTTGGAATAGCAACAATGTAAACCTTCCAGTTTTCTGTAACTCATACCCCCTTCAATATAAGGAGCTGTTTCTATTTGACCAGCACATAGAATTAAAATTATACTAGATGCAAATTTTTTATACAACTGAATTTTTTTTGGTTAACAAAAACCCACGGGACAAACTTCCCCGTGCACTTGTCTCCGAGGGGGGTTAATTTCCCCTCCCGGGTGTCAGAGGGGGGGCTTCAACTTACCCCACCCGCTGTCCGGCACAAACATGGCAGAGGTGTCGGTTTCTTTTGTGTACCGCAAAACCCACAAAAACCTTAACCCCCCACTCTCTCTGCCCCCTCTTGGCAAACCAAGCTTCCAGGGACCTATTTTTCGCTCTTGTCTTTTTCCACATCGGCCCCCACGCTCCAAACCTCAGATCTCCCCCACCTTCACTTTCCCAAAACAAGAAAAAATCCCGTTCTGGGGCCTATAACCGCTATAACCCGTTGCAACTCTCCCCCCCCAGAAAATGTTTCCTCCACCCCTTTGTCTCTTCCCCTGGCAGGGACCTCTCTCCCTCTGTACCGTTGTTTGTTATTAACTTGCTCCTTGTATTGTTTGACCAATTATTATACAAACCCAAATATCAGCGCCGGAAATCAAAAAAATAACAATAACACTAAGCAAATTATTTACATTTGCAACATTGCCCGTTCCCCAAAAAACCCCTTTCTCTATCCTTTGTTGGCTGAATGACAGGAGGATTACCTTTGCTGCAACACACTGATATTGTAACTCTGCGCAAAATTTCCCTTTTCCTTCCTTTTGCTTACGCTTGTGACCCCTCTTTTGGGCCCAAAAAAAAGCAAGGACCGCTCCCACCCCTTTTAACCAAAACATTCACTAGAATCACTGTTTCGTTTTAAACACGGAATGTTTTACCAAATTTCCCTATTTCAGAAATTTACTGGTAAACTTTGCTGTACCCTACCGCAGGCCCTTTTTTTTTGCCAATATCAAATTTTGTTTACCAGTTTTCCTATACAGATTCAATACAGCTTTTTTTGAAGGCCAATCAAAAATGAGAAAAACACAGCTTTATTGTTAAATAGTTCAATTAAACAAAAAAAGTTGATAAAAATGATAATAAAAGTTTACAGAAAATAGGAGGGAGTATTTAATTTTCGGAGAAATTAATATTTTCAAAAGTTAAAAGCATTATAAAAATTCATGTCGAGTATTTTTATCAAATCCCATTCTTACTTCCGCCATGAGAAACCGTAAAAGAAGGGCCCAGATTTTAGAAATTTTCGGGACCCGATCACTGTATATGGAACTCTCCCAAAAACGGAAAGAACGGTTTCGATATACATGGCTGATGTAAGGGATTTTATTGTCACGTCCAAGATGGCGACATGCCTAATGCTTTGTCAGCAAAAATTTAATGTCTATGTTTTTTTTGTCTTTGTACTCTTTTTTTTTTTCCCAATATATTTATTGAGGTTTCAGCACAGTTTAAAACCCAAAAAGATAAACATTTTTACCCAATTTTGGGGAGTCTATAAAAGTAAAATTTTCCCAAAACCTCCCTTTTCCAATGATGCATTAAAAACAATGGGGTGCAGTTATAGGAAATTATGCATAAAACTTAAAATTTGCCCACATGTCACGAGAAAAAAAGTCCAATGAGTTCGTTTCGCCCAGTAGTGGACATGCGGCTTATAAAACTTTCCCCGGGAAAAGTATTCGAGAACTAATATCCCCCTCCCCCCGGGTTTCCCTAATATACAAATGTGCGAAATTTGAAGGTGATGCAAAAGGAAAAGAAACCCCCCACATTTTTTTTTTTTTTTTTTTTAGAAATTCAAACCCAAAGAGGGTTGCAACGTTAAAAATCCTTTTTTAAACCGCTGCGCCAAAAGAAACCCCGGGGTTTTTCTAGCATATTAGTTTTTGGAAATAAAAAAAGTCTCCTAGGGTTTCCCAAAAAAACGGGTTTGGGGGTTTGTTCGCCCACTGGGTGAGAAAGTGTATGGCCCCTTCAAAATTTCCCCCTGTTTATCTCCTTACCAGTGTTCCCCCTTATCCCGTGATTAAATTTTTTAAATCCCCCCAAAAAAAAAAAGAAATTGGTCTTTTTCCCCCCCAAGGCCCCTTTTTTGAAAAGGGGGAAGGGGTTAATAGTTGGTAATTTCCCAGCTTCATTAGGAAGGCTTCGTAAAAGGCTTCCAAGTTGTAAAAAATCCTTCTTTAATGTATTTTTGCCCTTTCACCTCTGTTTTTTCCCTAAATTGAGAAAAGATTTAACCAGGGCCCCGCCCTCCCCCAAAGTGGGGGTGTATCTTTAAAGCCATTGTTAAGAAAAACATCTTTTGGGCCCCTTTTGGGGTTTAATGTGAGAGAGTTACGGTATTGGGGGCGGGGGGGCCGGTAAGTCATGGAAGATTAGGAAATTGGGGGTGGGGGCCCGCCCTTTTTCCCAGCTTGTTTTTTAGGGGGGGGGGTAGAAAGCAGCTAAAGAGAACGCTTGAGAGCCCGGGCTCAAGCCACAAGCGTGGATTAAATTCTTTTCGGTTGGGACACTTGGGACAACCCATTTTTCGATCGGGGGCTTGGGGATGTGGGGGGAAATATTGCCCCCGTAAATTGCGTGTTTGGATAAAGCGAAAAAAGTTTCCCCGCCTTTTAAATTCGTGAAATTGTTTTAATATCTTTTCCAACCCTTCCAAAGCGTTTTCGGGATATAAATTATTGGGAGGTCCCCCCCCACCTAGAGAAATCAGGAGGGCTCAGATGGGACAGTTAAAGTTTTCATTTTTGGGGCGTATAACATAGATAGGGGTATCCCGGGTTGGGGAAACGGCCCAAAATGAGTTCGTAAAAAAGGGTTGGCGGGGAATTTCGGGTTAGTTTAATGCCCCTAGATTTTAAAGAAGCTCATTCCCTTTGGATTTATAGGAAAGGGAAAATTTGAAAATTTTTTTAGGAATATGAAAAAATGCGCAGCTCAGGGGGGGAAAAAAAAATTTTTAAGGGAATTTTTGTTGTAAAAGGGGGTTATTTCCCGTCTGAGGCCTTGTTTTCCTTTCTATGAGATGGTGTTTCTGATCCCTGGGGGTTTCCCGGAGGGCCCTTTGTAGGGGATATGTTTACAAAAGAACGCCGGGAGTTTAAATAATTTGCGAAAAATCTTCCATGTAGAATGGTGTCGCCCCTTTAAGGGGGTAAAAGATTTTAAGTCAGGGGGGATGTGACAAAATTTGGTGTGTAGGAGAGGGGAAAAGGCCCCCAGGGAAAGGCAAGTAGTGTTTCCAAATCTGTATTGGGTAATAAGATGTCTCCTTTTTTCCAATCCAGGCAATGCCTAAGATTGCAGGCTAAATAATTTTCTAAATTTTGGGGAGGTTTTCCCACCCAATTTTTTGGGGGGGCCATAAGCTTCGTAAAAGCGATCCTGGGTTTTTTTTTTCCCCGATAAATTTTGAAAATCCTGATTGCGGTTTTTCTGATTTTGGTTTTTCAAGAGCAAGGGAAATTTTTGGAGGGGGTAAAAGATTTTTTGGGAACCCAATCTTTGAATTAAAAGGCTTTGGGCCCAAATTAGTAAAGAGGGGAAATTTAGCCCAATCTCCCCCAATTCCCCTTTTTTTTTCAAAATTAAAGGGGGGAAAATTTAAAAATTTTTTTAATGGGGTCAGGGGACTTCCCAAATATGTGACCGAGGTTTTAAATTTGAGGATCTAGTTTTGGAGATTGGGGTGATAAAAGGGGTCCAACGCTTTGCGTGGGGCCAAGGGGCCAGTCTGGGGTTTTGATTCGTTTTCATTAATTTTAAACCCGAGTGGGTAGGGAAGATGGTAGGGATGGAATAGTTTTGGGGGAAAATCTCTTTCTGGATGTTCGAGGAAGAAAAAAAACACATCATCTGAAAAAAGGTTGCTTTTTTCATGTTGCTTGACCCGATAACTTTAAAACCCCTCAGAGGCAATGTAGATTTTAAAAAAAGGCCCTCTATGGCCGGGATTAAAAGGTTTTGGGGGAAAAAGGGGACCCCCCTTTCCTTGTACCACGTTGAAAGGAAAAAAGGGTCTAGAGGGGAAAGCCGGGGGGACCGATTTACCCCTCCGGATTGTTTGTAGAGGGGTTTTAAAAAAAGTGCGATATGGGCCAGTAAGCCCAAATTTTACAAGGCCCAGGCCCAGCCCCCCCCAAGTGGGACGCTTAAAAGGCCTTTTTCAGTGTCAAATGAAACCCAAGGCCGAGGATTGTGCTTGCTAGGGTATTTTCTTACTTTCATCGAGGAAAAAGTAAGACCTTTTAATATTGGCTACTTTCCCATCGCCCCGGAAAAGGGCCCCCTGGTGGTTGCCCAAATTTAAAATTTGGGGGTGAAGGGGGCAAGCCCATCACCCCTGATTTTGGAAAAACAATTTTAAAGGGCCCCAAAATTAAACAGAGGATAGGCCGATAGGGGAGGGTGGGCCCAAAGGGCCGTTAAATGGTTTGGAATTATTTTTAAGGGGCGGTTTTTGTTGAGGCTGGGGGTTTGGGGGTTTCCCCTGAGAAACGAATTGAATAGATTTTGTAAAGGGTTTGGGGGATTGTGGTTTCAAAAACTTTTTAAAAAATTCCCCGGAAGCCATCGGGGCCTGGGGGTTTTCCGTTTTTTTTTAAATTTTTCAAATTTTGGTTTAACTTCGCGAGGGTGCCGGGGGCACCCCCGGGAAAATTGCTCCTTCTTTGTAAAGCGGGGGCGGAATCCCTTTTTTAAACCCAAACGGGGGGGGTTTTACTCTCGAGATGTTTCATCGTACAATTTTTCGTAAAAAGAGCGAAAAAATCTCAGTAACTTTATTTTTAGACTTGAGAAACCCCCCCCCTGGTTCTCAGAGTGGGGGGGGGGGGACAGGGGGGAGGGCGGCCCTTTGCCCAAGTTTTCCAGGGGCGGCCAGGTTTACTCCCAAATGGAAAAAATTTGTTTTCCTAAGACCCGTTTTAAAGTTTTTCTCTTTTTCCCCCCAATTTTTTTAATAAGGTTTTTTTTGTATTTTTTCCAAAATTTTGTTTGGGGGGCCCGGGGACGGCGGCAAAAAAAAAGGGATTGTAAGGGGTTTTTTTCGCAAATTTTTTGCTTAATTCTTAATTTTTTTTGGGGAAAAATTTTTTTTTAAATTCCCAGAGGCTTTATTTGATTAATTCCCCCTTAGGACCACCTTTGCGGTATCCCCGTATTTTGTTGTGGGTTATTGTAGTGGATTCATTGCGGGCTGGATTCTGCCCCCAATTTTGAAGGACCACATTAAATTTCGTCTTTGGGCCGAAGAGGGAAAAAGCCATATGTAGCGGAACCCCGCGGGAGGCGGTCCAAGAGGGTTTCAAGTCACAGGAAGTGAATAGATATGACGGATCCCCCTGGCTATCTCTGCTCCCTCGAAGTGAAGTGCTGTTGGGGGCAAAGTTTTAGTTGATTCTCGACCATTTTGTTTGGGGTGGGGAGTAGTGAGGGAAAAATTCTCCCCCCCAGGGTTATGTAAAAGCCCCCAAAGTACCCGTGTTTTCATTTCTCTACGGGTCTAGCAAGACAAAGACTTGACTTTTCTACCCAGGGTTTTGGGGGTGGAAAGGGCCTGTTATTTTAGGAGTTTAAAAGGGCAGCATTAAAGTCGCCCCCCTATAACTTTTATTCCACCCTATCTCCCCGAATTTGTGTTTCCCGTTGTTTAAAAAATCTTGGGTTCCAGAGTTAGGTCATAAATATTATGTACAGACAGGAGCTCTTCCCGGGTTTGGATGGTAACTTTACCCATTCCCTTGTTTTTAAAAAAATTTATGGCTAAATACCCTTCCCCCTAAACACTATTCCCCCCCAGATTCAGAACCCCCGCTTTTTTTTCAACCCCAGGGGGAAACCCTTGCCTGACCGACCCCTAATCTTTTCATCCGTTCAAAGTCCCCTTTTAGGCAGAAGGTCCCTGCAGCCGAGCGATGTTTTATTTTTAAGGCTTTTGATGGCTAGGACCCTTAGTCGGGTTATTGGGAGATCGGAGAAACCTTTTTTTCCCTGTTTCTATCTTTATGGACTAAAAAATGCTTTAAAGGGACCCTTAGAGAGCCAATCTGAAAAACGCAGGCAAGAACAAAAAACAACAGGTAGTTTAAAACTGTAGAAAGAAAAATTAAAACCTTTGGGGACAGGCCCTCCCCAGCACGCGGGGGGAGGAAAACCCCCAAATGTTTCCCTCATGCAAAAGTTCATGGGACTTCTCTTTTTTTTCCCTCACCGGGTGGGGCAAGAGCAACAATAGTTACCACAAAATGATGGTTAGCTCCCGGCCTCGGGAGGTGGGCCAAATAAAACCCGGATTTTTGTTTTTGATTGTCTAACTTTGAAAACAATCCCCCCTCAGTTTCCCCGAGCGGACAAGGGCCAGGGAGAGGGAGCCCCAAAGGGGGGGCCCCCCCCACCCACAGGCGAACAAAAAATAAGGATTAAGGTACACGAAGTCCCTAGCGGGGGGCATTACCAGTGCTTCATACAAGAAAAGGGTCGTAAAAACCCCAAGGGGCCCATCAAAGGGCCCTTTAAATGAATTCGTTAAAACAGAGTTAGGACGGAACCCCCCGTTCACCGGGGGCTAAGTTTGGTTTGGATGAAAAGGGAAAAGACCTTTGTTCCTGGGGTCATTTGGATGCTTGTTCTTCCGCTGTTCCTTTGGGCTCGCCCGGGGGGGCAGGTGGCGGGCATGTTCCTCCCCCTATTTGGGCTCGAATGCCTTGAGTGGGAAAAGAGAAAATTTTTGGGAGCGGAGTAGCCCCTTTTGGAGTTTGGGAGGGGGGGTGAAGAAGAATGTCCCCGAGTCCTTTTGGGAAATGGTGCTTTTGGGCCCCCTTAGGAGTGTTTTTTATTTTTTTTTTTTTTTAGATGGGGTTACCGTTCGGGGAAACACCTTTGAGGAGGGGGATAAAGAAGAGCAAAAATTTTATCTGTATGGAAATAGATCGGAAAAAATATAGTGGAGAAAAGCTCTTGCCTTTTTTTACCCCTTCCGCAGAGAAATCCCCAAAGATAAGGATTTTGGTTTCCTTTTAAAAAAAAGATCCCGAGTTTTGGGCTCTTAAAAAACCGAATATGTACTTAAAACAGTGAAGTCCAGGAAATTGCAACTGAACCCGGCGTGGCTTGTTCTCAGTGCTGAGGGATACCAATTTTCCCCTGGCCCGTCGGGTACCCCGCCTAAGGGTTTTGGGGTAGACTATGTGCTCGTTCTCTTTGCAAGGCCCCGTTGGCCCAAGGGCCTCCGGGAGGTTTCGTTCACAAAGAAGCGGAAAAATTTTGGGGAAAAATTTTCTTTCCGAAAATTCCAATAATCTTAGTTTTTTTTCTTGAACGAAATTTTCCCAGGTCGTCGATTTTATCATTGGCCCTTTTTCTCCCGGTAAAATTGAAGAGTCTGGGTGTTTTTTCAAAGTAGATTATTTTTGGAGTTGGGAAGGTTTATGGGCGTCCAGGCGTTCTGCATGAATTTTTGTGTTGCCCTTTAAATTGTGTCCAATTCGTGCTTTAAAACCCATTAAAGGGTTTTGTAGATTGGTGATTTTTTGCTTTTCGCCTCAAACAAAATTGATTTTAAGTCTGCGGGAGGGGTCTAAAATTTGGGCGTGCGGGACGCGGAGGTTTTCAACCCAGAGTTTTTCAGGGGACGGTCCCGGCCCCGGGGGTTTGCGCGACAACCCCCTTCGGGTTTTGATGGGGAGGGCCCCGACAGTCTTTTTGGTGGGGGGTGATCGGAGAGGTCCCCCAAAAGGGGGCAAATTATGGGGCTTTGTTCCTTGCCCTTTCTGTTTGGGGAACCTTTTGTCGCCCATTTTTTCCCGAAGTATTTTTCCCCCTATAAAAGTATTATGCAAAAAACTGTGGGTCAGCAGGCCAGATGGATTTTTTAAAATTTGGTTTTAGCAGGCCTCTTGCTGTTTTCTTGCTGCCCCCCCCCCCCCTCTATACTTTGCCAATTTTGAGGCAGTCTGAAAACACCCGGGGGAAATGTCCTGCACACTGTCACAGAATCAGGAGCTTATTGCAGTTTATGGCCCACAATTGTGCTTTTAGTAGTATCCACTATGGGCAGGACTTTAGGGCTTTAGACCCAGTGCTTGTCCTGCACTCAATGTGTGGTTATTGCTGCGGGCAGTTGTGAGGTGGGGGGTGGGGGGGGCGGTCACTGTGCAGGAGTCCTGCCAAAGGGGGCACTCCCCTTCACTTGAAAAATAGTCCGGATGTTGGGGAGCCTAGTGCTGATGCGAGCACTTTAATTGCCGGGCTTGGCTGGGGCTGCAAAAAAGTGAAAAAGGTGCTGCCCCCGGGAAACCGCATATCCCCGCGGGCTCTGTTCTTTCTCCCCACAGGCCGGAGCCGATTTCCCGGTCCCCGTTTAGCGTCCACTGCGGACCTTCCTGGCGTTTGGCCCCTAAACATTCCCCGTGCTCCCGTCGTCTTGGGCCGGCAGGTGCAGCCCCAGCGGGTTACCGTGGCGGGTTTTTAGATATGCGGGTACGTCCGAGACCACGGAGCCCCGGCGCCTCCCCCCCCCCATGATGGCGGAACCGGGGGTCCCTTTGTACTCTTTATTTAGGTTAAAGAATACATATACAAAACAGCTCTTAAAAATAAGGGAAAAGCTCAGAAAACCCGAACTAATGTTTATTTGTCAACAGAAGTGAAACGCTTGTCCCTTTTGGGCTCAAGAAGCAAGACATGAGTCAGCTAAAAAAAAGAAAAAATGCCACTTTGAAATCAAGGAAAATGAATTATTTTTTTATAAAATACAGAAATAACTCACTATAATTTGGGTCAATAGTATCCATCTTGATGCTTTTCACAGACAAAAGTGAGCAAATTTTCCCTTCACCCACAAATTGCAAAAAATGCGGAATTTGAGACATGCTCATTGACCAGCTCAAGAAATCTTTGCGTCTTCTTCAATTCAAAAGCTGGTGGAACAACTCTGTCAGCACGTCACCAGCACAGGACTGTTCGCCCGTCAGCTTTTTGCCCCGTGATTGATAATTGGGAATGTGGACTGGATGTTAGCAGAAGGGGGGTTGAAGGGCCCGCGACTTTCCACCTCGCGCAATTTGATCTCTGACAAAATTGCCCTGGGGGGGCATGAACCCCAAAACTAGGTTGCAGGCTCCGGACTATGGGTCCAGGGTGACTATGGACAGTCATTTTGCACGTAACAATCGTGGCAACTTAGAAATACTCCACTGTCAGATTTCCCTTTTTCCCTTGGGCACTTCCAGAATATGGACAGTCTCGGGGGGGAAACACTATCTGGGTTGCGGGGGGGCTTAAAGGGGACCCCGGGAGTAATTACTGGCATCCCCCCAAAGGTTGACCCAGTAAAACCTGGAGGGGATATCGGTTCCCCATTTCTCTCACCCCTCGGCCCGCTCCCCAGTCCAGATAAACCCAGCCTTTGGTATTGCAGACGGACTCCGCCAAACCCAGTCGGGTCGGGGTTTTTCCCGGGAAAATATTTCTATCATCCACCTTTTTGGGATCCAACCGCACCCGCTCCACTGTTTGAACCCCAGGGCGACTTTTCGCCCACGGTGACAGGTTAAAGGTTTATGCTTTCTCCTTCCGTGCCCCATTAAAAATTTAATAAAAGGGCCCTTTCGGGGGGCGCTGTGGGCTTCGGGGAACTCCCCCGCTTGTCTGGACAAGGGGGCCAAACAGCCCATTGGTTGCAGATAAAAACATTTGAATGCGTCACGGGGGGGTTTGGGCCGGGGACCCGGCGGTATGGGGGGTGCCCAGGTACGTGGGGGGAGCGGGGGGGTCCCCACCCGGGCTTCCCCTTCCCCGGGTGGACTGGTTTTTCCCCGGGTTCGGGCACCCCTGTTGGTAAAAGGGAGTCTGCCAGGTCAGCGGTTTTTGGACGTCTTGGGCTTGCAGTACAGCAAACGACGAACATCAGCAGGAAGTAGGGAGAAGCTGCTCTTGTCATTGATTCAAAAGGTCGTAAAAGCTGGAACAGAGACCCTTTACCCAGCTTGAGGTGGCCTTAAGCTGCCTAAGTCTGGTAGTATCAGTGGGTTTCTGCAGGCTCCAAATTTCCGCGAAACCAAAACGGGAGTGAGGTAAATTTCTGACCAGAGTCTCTTTATGGGTCTAGTCCCCTGTCTTGCTCTGGTAGGGGTCCGAAAAAACCTAAAGGGCTTTTCCCCTTGTCGGGGGTCAGATATGGGGGCCACTCCTTTTGGGGATGTTTTTGTCTGCAAGTCTTTTCAAATCCCGTGGGAAAAACTCAAAGTCCCCATTCTTTTCCATACAGGAAGTGTTTTTTGTCGGGGTTTCAAAAAATTTTTATTGGGGGTGAGGCCCTGGAAAAACCCACCCCCTTTCCCAAATTGTGCCGCTTGAGGGCCCTTCAGCTTGACGTTCGGGGCCTTCTCTCTCTCTCAGCCTGGGCTCGCCCCCCCCTTTGTCTTCAGCCTGGCGCTCGGCCGCCTCTCTCACGGCCGCGTTCACAACCTCTCTCTCTCCTGTTGTTATTGCAGGGTAAGTTGTAGGGGCACATTAGGGTCACAAGCGCCAAATTGTTGCCCCAAAACCATCCCCCAAACAGAGTCCCTCCCCATGAGAATGCCCGCGGGTGTCCTCGGGAAATTTAAATTTTAGGACAATTCCGTCAATTGGACCGTGCGTTGCATTTCGTTCTCGGCGCCGCTTCCAGTGCTGTAAATCCCGCTCCACGGGTCACGGATCAGTGAACCTTTTTTTTTTGCCCCGGATTTTATTTCTCTCCCCGATAAGGTAATGAATTTCTTTTTTTGCTTCTTGTATAGGGCTGCCATATTCACACAATACCCCTTTTCCAAAAAAAAGTAGAAAAGAAACACAGGGAAAGGGAAATGATTGGTGATGTTCAGTAAGCTGCATTAGTTCTTGTAAGACTGTGTAAACTTCCAAAAAAAAAAACCCAGTTTTTAGTGCAGGGAATAATTTTTAAACCCCAAACATAAGCTGCAATAAAAAAAAAAAATTCCCACCCCGGGCCCCCAAAATTTTTCACGTACCGCTCACCAGCACGTGACGGGGGGGCCACTGCAAGGGGTAGATTTTTTTTTCCCCTTGTGCTCACCCTCACTCAGGTAGCGAATCAAGCATAAATCATACCACAAGACAGTTCCAGCCCCCCAAAAATACACGCTGCCACCACCTTCCTTCAATAATCAAAAAGAATCAGCCGGAAGGAATCTGATTCCTAACATATATTCTAAAAAAACCACGTAAAAAATACTCAACTCACTGCTCTGAAGCAGCTACAAAAGAAAATACACTCCTTCAAGGAAATGGATACGTACAACACCAAGAACTTACGAATGAAGGTTAACTTTAATTTTAAAATGATTTTCAATGCTTACATGAACAAAATATGATAACAAAGGCTATGACATACACATCAATCAGTTATTAAAATAAAAAGGATAAATGCATAGAAAGAATTCACACTTACAGATGTTTCAGATCAGGTCCCAGGGGAAGGATGGAAAATGGGACACAGCTCAATCAGAAATTGACCCCCCAAAGCTATGAACACAGATTAGAGTCTGGCAACATGTCTTATAGGGCCAAACCCCTGTCCAGGTTCTCTCCTCCTTTCTCATATCTGCCTACTCTCTTACTGGCTGGAATTATTTTAGGAGGTGGGTGTATACAGGAGTGTCTGATGAGGGTGATGCGTACTAACGCCATTAGGTGGCACTCACGGACTGCGCTTCTGCTGGGGCGTAGGTCAATGAAAGTTTTATTGTGGGGGGTCAAAGGTTATCAGGTATCGGGACAGCTGCATATACAATCCTGGGCCATAAAGCGTAATAAACCCATGGTATCTAAATAGTGCAGTAATTAACAGTCACAAATGCTGGGGTGAGGATCTACAGACACAGGCTAGGAATTACATTTCTCAGGGGGTGGGGAGAGGGGTTTGCAATCTGAGCTGCAGGTTTTAAGGACAATCCAGAATTGAAGCAATGGTTGAATGAACAAATCAGAATACATTTAATTTTCAATGTTTTACATAACAGTCAGCAATGTGCCAGCAGTAGAATGGCAAGTTGCAGCAGCAGGCAGTGTTGCAGAACCCTACTGGGTGACATTTTGCAATCGATGTTTACCACCTCACCAACGCCTGCAAGGCAGGGCAGCATTCAGACACACAGATACCACCTTAAAACCATGGTCCATGACTACATGCGGCTCAACACTGATATTTTTGGACTTAGACTGGACCCATTCAACTTCTGGGTGTCCAAACTGGATGAATGGCCTGAGCTTGCTCGACACGCCATAGAAGTTTTATCCTGCCCGGCAGCCAGCGTTATCTCTGAACGCACATTCAGCACAGCTGGCGGGGTGATAACTGACAAACGTATCCGTCTTTCCCCTCACAATGTGGATCGTTTGACATTTATCAAATGAATCAAGCGTGGATCTCTGACGATTCTGTTGCCCTGGTAGCAGCCGCTATGGGGCCCTGTATCCCGAGGGGGCAAAAAAGCCCTTTGGACACGTAAGGAGACACTGGTATTAGAAATTACGCTTGATAACTGGCAGGGCTGCCAATAGGGCAGTACTCCTGTCAGGGGCCCTAATCAACAAGGTGCCCACTGATATGTTAAAAAGTAGGAACTAGTAATGGCTAGTGACCCCATTTGATTTAGCTGCATGGGGCCCTGAAACGCTTAATAGATGACTGATGGCAGCCCTGGCTACCACTGCACCCCCTATAACTACGCACCTGCGCGCTGAACCTCCATATTCCCTATTGGGATGTTCTTACTGCCACCACATATATCACATGTTCTTGGGCCCTGGTGCAAAAAGTGAAATAGGGCTCCTGCCAGTTACCATGTGCTATTTACAATACCGTTGTCTTCTAATGTGTCAAAGGAGTTTTTGGGCCCCTCAGGGTGCAGGGCCTAGTAGCAGCTGCTAGCGCTGCACCTCCTATAGCTTCGCCCCTGCTTGCAAGCTGTCCTCATCTTTTCAGTTAGCCATTGAAAGGAATGATGTATTTTAGCTTCTGAATTTTTTTGGGTCACTCTTAGAGCCAAATTTTCTTCACTAAGTTGTTCCACATATCAAGGTTACTCTTCTGGATGGTAATTCCAGCTTCTCCTCACCTGTATAGGTATAAAAACTAACCTGAACATCTTCTCCCATTGACTTGAATGGGGTTCGAATTCGAGTTTGAATCAAACTTCAAACCGAATGACTCTAAGGTCAAGGTTTGCTCATCACTAGTCATGAACAAGAACAGTTGTTCTGAACCCATGCTAGCTATGTTGTCTGATGTTTCAACATACCAGAGGCTGACTTCTTATCTGAATTTGTATAAATCTAGGATGTTTCATCTAATAGAGGAAAGTGTCTCTATGTGTATCCTGGACTGTAGACAATCTTATAGATAGTCATTTGGTAGTATAGTAAATTCAGCCGCACTGCACAATCTGCTCTGTAAAAGGTTCTCACCTTCATTCAATTAAAAGCGAATAACAGTAAGATAATTATTTAAAAAAAAGAAATATTTTTTAAAGTTTTAAACATTTAAAAATTAAACTATTACAAGTTTGTTTATGTGATGTGCTCCAAGATGGGAAAAACCAGGTATGCAGCATGAAGTTGGACTTTGCTACTCCGCTATTATGGCTTGACCACTGTGCCGCAAGAAACAATTGTTGTTAAAGTTTTTGTCTTTTAATTTTGTTTATTTGAAAAACGCTACTTTATTTGTTCTGGGGGACAATCTCCACACCCAATTTAAAATATTGCTAAGGCGAAAAATTGATATTTTCCAATAGTTGTTGGGGTTTGGTTTTTAAAAAAGGTTATGCGGGGTGTGGCTTTTTTTTAGGGATTAAAAAAAATTTTAAACTTATTTAAGGGAAAAAGGGTTTACAGAAATGTTAATTTTCGCCTTGGTTAAAAGGATTTAAATATGAAAGGGGCGGGAAGACCAACTTTGTTTGGTTTTTAAAATGGTTCAGCAAAAAACCCCTAAAGTATTTTAAGGGGTATGAAATTTTTAAAATGATACTTTTGAATTGGAGGGAAAGGGATAAAAAACAAAAGAAAGAATTTGTTAAATTTCTTTTTTATTTGTTTTTAAAATAATTTCATCCAGTAAAAAAATTATGATGGGGTTTTGTGGGGATCAGCAACCCTCATGGGGATTAGAGAAACGGGAAAAGTTCGGGGGGGACAAATTTAGGACTGGAGGGCCCCATACTCTAGGGCCCTTTTTAAGGGAAAAAAAGTTGAAGAGGAGTCACCAACCCAACTTAAAATTTGGGCTTTTTTGGTTTGAGAGATTTGATTTGGACAGGTTTTAAAAACCCCTATCCCTGGCCCCGAAGGGGGCCTAAGGAAAAATGTCCCCAAAAATGTTTGAAAATAAAGGCTTCCCCCGGGAAAGGTCCAATAGAAGGGGAACTCAGGCTGTCAGGCTCAGGCCCCAAATAAGCTACCATGGGAGAAAAGGGGACGGGCACCCATCAATCATCGGAATGGCAACTTGGTACCAGTAGCCAACCCTTTTGGGCGGCCCCATATCAGGTGTAGAAAAGTACCGAGGTTGTGGACACTTGGGGCTTTCATCACGTACCCATGCTAAATTTACTAAGTCTAGAAGTTAGTGTAATAAGATCGGTCAATTATAAAAGTTGGGTCAGTCTATCATTAAGGTTGAAGAAACCAATTTGGGTGAAGTCACTGTCTCCAGCGTTACCCGCATGGGCCCCAGGTCCGCCCCCCCTTCCCCGAAGGTCCCCCCAAGGTCCCCCCCCTATACGTGGGAGAGAGGCCCAAAGAAAAGGGGCTACGTGATGTCGGGGGAAAATAAAAGAAATCAAGGAAGGAAAACGGATTAAACACCACTCCAGCATGCCCGCTGGGACGTAACCATGTTTCACTCTCAAAATGAAAAACTTTGGGGGGGAGGGGACCCCAAACTAGCTGCAAGTCCGGGATGGTCTGACCCTAAACCCCAGGCAAATGTGGGAGATATACCACACCCCCGGAACCCCCAACTCATTCCGAGGACATGAGGAGTACCCCCGGGAAATAGTTTGAAATGCCACAGTGGAGGAACAGTCGATACCCTCCCCTTAATAGAGCGTACCCTCTCCCATACCATAAGGGCCTGCCTTTAGAAGGGGGAAAATAAGCAGGCTTCCTCCGATATGCAGTGCCAGAAGAGGAGATGCAAGGGGTGGGGTCCCCCCCGATAAAGGGGGATAATGGGGGTTTGAACCCCCTGAGTGTCCTCAGCCCCCCACTGCCCGGTGTGAGAGCTGACTCCCCAGATGTATAGCCCAATACCCGGAAGAGGCGGCCCCCCCCCCTCATGCCAAGGGGCTGTTAAATGATTTGCCGTCCCCGTGCTGGCCTTCCCATACAAAGGAGAGTACAACCCCCCAAAGGGTGAATCAGGCTCATGGGAGATATACTGGTGCCTGTTAAAGGCATATGATTTTAGGTGGGAGTGTATTTTAACAAAATAATGCGAGCCCTGTGGAAAGATGGAGTTTTTTCCCAAATTTTATTAATTTTTTTGCAGGAAAAAAGGTACAAAGTGGGTTAAAAATTTAAAACTTAAAAAATCTAAACAGTCTAGATCTTTTTTCCAAGGTAGGTAATGGAGGAACCCCAAATTTAAAGGGATCTAAGCATTTCCCATGGGACTGGGGGGGTAAAGGGGGTAGGTTTTTGTTTTGGGCCCCCAATTGATAAGTATACCCGAAAAAATGCCCAAAAACTCCCTAAGATCTATAGGTGGAAAAAGAGAGTTTGCGGATCGAAAGAAAAAAAAATTGTCGTCGATATAGACTGCCCCTTTTCACATATGGGAGTAGCAGATAAACCTTTTGATACGGTATCACCCGAATCCTCACTGCCGGGTTTCCACTGCAAATGCAAAGAGTAGGGGGGATAGGACACCCCTCCCTAGTCCACGGTGAACCAAAAGGGGTCCAAAAACCCACCCATTAACCCAACTCTAGATATGGGTTATTTTAAGCCCCGCACCAATTAATAAATGGGGAAAAAAAAGCAAATGTTTTAAGGTGAGGAAGGATAGGGCATTAAATTGAGTCAAAGTTTAGTGTGTTTTGAGATACAATTCTAGAATACTCATCAGAGTAGCTTGAAATTGGAAAAACAAACGTTTTAAAATTAAAAACGCTGTTGATTTCCGGGGATAAAACCCAGTCTGGTCGGTGTAAATCGAAGGTGACTTTTTTTAAACCCCAGCAAGCGTTGGCCAAGATCTTGATATCGGTTTGGAGGGGGGAGATGGGGCGATATGATTACAGTTTATCGGGCCCTTCCCAGGTTTAGGAAGGAACGAGGGACTGCTTATACTTTGGGGGGGAAAGGGCCATACCCCGCATGGATCCCTGAAATACCCCAACAGTTGAGGGGCAAAAAAGTCCTATTTCCCTATGAACTCAATTGGAACCCGCTACTCCCTGGGGATTTTGAGGGTTTGGGAAAAGAGTGGTAGAACTATTATTTTTGGTTGTGAGGGGACTATTAAAGAAATTTTCCCTTAGAAAAGGTAGGGGGTGTGGGGCGGCAGATAGGACTCGGGTTTCGCAGTGCACGGAAAACTGTGAGAGTATGAGTTTGGTAGAAAGAGGGAATGTTTTAAATTTGGCTAGGGGGTCCGAGTACGGGTCCTACGGGGGATATAAGCTGGGATCCCCGGAGGTAGGGCACCTCGGCCCTACATCCCAAAGGGTTTTTCCCCAATTTTCCCCATGTTAAAAAAAGGATGCTATAAAAGGAATGCCTTTTTCTGGGCCTTTGAGTGTAAACGGATGGTAAGTTAGCCCGACACCCCATTCCCCCTTTTATCATTAGAAGGATCCCTGGGATCTCATTTCCCTCAGTACCTCCCTAGCAAGCTGGGCCCCCTGTGTGCCAAATTTTTAAGATCAATAATGGGAAGTCAAAGTCCCCTCGGTACGCCTTAAAGGACCCCATGTCAGAGCTTTTGACGCGCCCCAGCGTTTTCTTGGAAAAATAAGCGCCCTTTGTCGGGAAGTAGGTTTAGGGGGAAAGGATTTGCAACCAGAAATGGGTTTTTAAAAGCCACAGCTTGGGGGGCATGTTATCCAATTTAAGGGTCAACAAACCCGGGGCATGGTCCCAGAAGATCTAGCTAAATTCGTTCTGAGTCAACCAGTGGGGAGAGACCGGTATAAAAATGAGGGGTTTTCGATGAGCATTAAATTGCGTGGGGAAAAGTAATACGACGTGTTGCTGGGTTTCTAGGCGCCAAGCATCAGTGACCCCCAAATTTTATTCAAAAGAGATGCAGGGACGGGGGAAGGGGGGCTACAGGCCCCATGGTGGAGTCAAAAGGGTCCCGGGTTTTCCCCGGTACAATTTAAGTCCCCCCGCCAAAAACATGGGGGGGGTGGGGGATATGGGCCAGTCCTCCCCAAAATTCCCTGTCACCCGAGGGAAAATTTGGGGGTGGGAAAAAACCCCAACTATTGTGAATGGCACATGAAAATGGGAGCATATCAGTTTTGTATTGCCCTATCTTACCAAGGCCCCTTTTGAGGCTGAAAGGGGCCGTGCGATGATAAGAATAGGACTCCCCCGGGACAAATTGTAAATGTAGGTGATGGACCAAAAACCCATCAAGGGGCGACCCAAAATGTGGGTTTTTAGGTATTATGGGGTCTCTGGGGCATACAATATCACATTTTTTGCGACTCAGTACTTGAAAAAAAAGTGCCCCCCTTTTATCGATCATTTAACCCCCGAAAGTTCATGTGAGGAAAAGGACTACATTATTCGCCATATTAGCCATTTCAGGGGAAAAAAGGGATTGCAGGGCGATCGAGTCTCGTGCAAAGGAAGCAAAAAAAGTTATCCCTATTTTAATTGAGTTGTTAGAGCAACTGAGAGAGTATTATTTAAGAGAGAAAAAGAAAACATCCCAAAACCTCCCGTTTTCCCCCCCTACTTCGTTGCCAAAAGGTACGAAAATTGGATCCCGAACAGTCCCAAAAAAAAACCAAACAAAAGATTAGTAGAAATCAATATAAATGTCTACATAGAAAACCCGGGTTCCCCCAATTACGCCTCAATGGCGAAGTACATCCCCGTCTGCTATCAAGAATACCCAAGCCAAAAAAAAATTTTTAGAAGCTTGGGGTTAGCAATTGCATCAGTTTAACCCCTGGAAAAGAAAAGAAAAAAAAAAAAGGGGGGGGGGAGAAAAAAAAAGGGGGGGAAATAAAAACAAGGGGGGGGGGGGGGGGAAAAATGGAAAGTACGGGGTCGTAGCTCCTATAGCGCCACCGCGTGGGCACAGTTAATGTACATATGCCAACATACGTGATGCAAAGAGGTGAAGTATTTTAGAGTCATTCAATGTGGCTTGGTGATCTTCTACCTCCAAAGGGCGACTCTCCAACATCGATGGGTTGCGGGTGTTGAAAAAAGAAAGTTTTTTTTCGGCGATAACCCTTAAACTGGCGGGTTTTGATTGCGATTGTGTACGCTCCCTTAGTTCTGTTTTGAGTAAGGGAAAAAAGCCTTTTTCTGAAAATGATAGAAAAGTAGGATAGACTGAAACCCTTTTTGCTCCAAAGGTATGGGGGCTGTTCCCTAGTGAGCGGGGAAAGGGTGTGTTCCTTCCCTTTAATTCAGAAGCGGTTGATGTTTCGGGGGGTGCCCGGTGGTGGGGGTTTTGGAGAATCCCAGTGCGCGTTTACCCCAAAAATAGCCCGGGAATTTCTTGGTAGGTAGAAATGAGGAGGTTTTTCCAAAAAGGTTCAGGGAGTACCTTTAGAGCCCCCCGTAGGCCTGAGGCAGGTTACAATTTGTTATTGTTTTCCCCGATCTCCAGATTTGATGTGTGCTATTCCTTTCCGCTTCCCCCACGCGGGGGGACAAAGGGATGGTTGGTCTTCTAGGGTACTGACCCTTTTCACCTCCGTCACCCGCTCAGTGTTTTGGCTTATGTGTAATGGGGGAAAAGTCCCCCCTTTATTTCCTCTTACGGGAGGGTAAGAGTTTTTTGACATGTGTGGTTACGGCGGGATTTCAGGGGGTTGGGTTTAGAGTTTCTGTGTCCGAAGAGCCCGCTGGGGCCCATTTGAATTGATACGGTTCGGGGTCCGCCGGGGAGGAGAGTTTGATCGGCGGAATTTTTTTCTATTTTCCAGGGCTTAGTGGAGGTTTGATGGGGGCCATGGTAGTTAGGCAATAGATGAACGTGAAAAGTGTACCAACTCGGAATCAGGTGTAAGGATGTTGGGTGAATATTGCAAGATGGGGCCTCCTGTTTAGGTAAGGAGGCTATGTACATTTCACAGCACAGTAGATTTATCATTAAAAATTTTAAAAGAACGGGGCCTTGTCATGTATGTGCGGGGGGGTACCAACGTGGTACGGGGGCCTTGGCCATCTCCCCTAAAGGCACTGTATAACACAGCAAGGTCCCAAGGCAGGGGGCTGGGGGGAGAGGCACGACAGGCCAGTGGTGTGTCAATGTAGTATTTTCAGTTTGGAGCTATCACAGAGAGGAAGTTTTTGGACGTACAGAGATAAAAGGAAATGATGGGGGAGCAGAACACCAAGAGATTTTTCCGATATGTGATTTTTAAAAAGCTAGCCCGCCCCTTCCTTGGCGGGCACAAGAGGGCGAAAGAGTCGCAGAAAGGGGGAATGGCACAGCTATGTTGATTAAAAAAGGAGTGAAGAGCAGCGTTGCAGAAAAATGTAAAAACTGGATAAGTCAATATAGGGCAAAAAGCTAGGGGGACCGCAAATTATATATAGCAAAACTTGCATCCAGCGGGAGCCCGGGTCTCAAAATCCTCTGATACGAGTGGATTATCTTTAAAGGCAAAGAGATGGTTGGTGCGCGCTCCCCTCGGGCTCCAGAAGCAATGACTGGGGACAGTATCACAAGTCTCCGTGTGTAGTGCGACCCGGGGGCCCATGGCCCTTACAAGCCGCCCCTGGTCCTCTGTTTTGCCATGCCTATTCACCCGGGTTCACCACCCGGCGATCAGTGCGTGTAAAGCCCGGGGCCCCCTGAAGGGCTGAGGGTCGCAAAGTTGCAGCAGGTCGTTGGAGGGGTCGGAGATAGCGCTGCTCCGATGATCCACGCCGGCCGCGGCTCCCACCGCAGGTTTATCTCAGGTCCTGCTGTGCGCTCTAGCAGGCTCGATCCAAAACGACGCGCCGGCGGGGAAAACAGGCCCGCTAACCCCCTCAGAAAATGGCGAACCCCCCGCTCCAAATTGGGTAAATAGCCGAGCCGCGGAGTCACTGCTCCCCCCCGGATGTCCCAAACGGCTCCAATCGCTGCCCGCGGCGTCACTCTCCTCCGGCTTATCCCCGGCCCCGCTGTGCGTCCAGCAGATCCAGTCCCGGCCCTCAGTTGGCGGGAAAAACAGGCCCCGCTCACCCCCCGCCAGCAAAATGGGACCCCCCCGCTCGAGTCCGGGTAGAGGGCCGAGCCCCCCGCGTTACCGCCCCTTTATGGACCATCCCAAAGGGTCCGTCGCTGCAGTGAGTGATCGCTCTCCTCCGGTGCTCCACACGAGTTTTCAGGGAGATAATGAGGTTATAGTGGAAAACCGGTCAGATGAGGACTCTTCCAAAACCGTCGTTTACAGTCGTACAGGGGCCACGCCACCCAGGATGGGCTTTTAATGCGCCACTGGGAAAGGGGTTCCGAAACCTGTAGTTATTCGGGGGTCTACCACTATGCTTTTAGAAGATTTCTCTGCTATGGTGAAAACAATGCAGAGGCTTCAGCAGAATTTGTTCTTACCTGTGCAGGAATAAAATATGGTTCCAATTTCAGTAGCCTGCTATCCTGAGGGTGAACATGAAAATGGTCAAGACGATGGTCATCCCAACATCTTCAACACACCTTAAGCAGCAGAAAAAAATCTAGACCCCTCATCACCTAAGACGTCAGAGGATAGATCTCCTCTGGAACCACAACACCCTAAGCGCATGAGCTCCTCTCCAATCAATCCCAACCACCAAGCACGGAGAGGAAGCTGCTCACCTCGCTCCTCCAGCGTCAATAAGTGACTCTTGTTTTGATCTTTGGCTCTTCTCTGACAAGAGACTAGTGATTAAATGTCACGTAGAAAACCTGGTAATGGTTCCTCACTGTTATTTTACTGAGAGGTGACTCTCTTTTCCCTTCTTTAGTTCTGTTATTACGCTGTAGCGTTATCTGCCTCCAGCACGGGGGCTCTCGGGAAGGGTGTTTTCACTTTGCTCTCCGATCTAATATGCCGGCCCAGACTTATGATGCCAGTGAAGAAAGTGAAGCCCCTGTAGCGCTGATTGAAGGTTCGTACAGACCTTTCATGCGCCTTGTTCTCTGTATGTTCTGCAATCCATGTTGCTGCATGATCTTTGCAGTTCTAGTTCCACTTATTTCAGTTTAGGGATTTTATTCAGTGTCTCAGTCCTGACCCTACTGGTTTCCTCTCATGAGTGGGTTACGGGCGTTGGCCCATCATTGGCGATTGTTACAGTTCATGCCGTGGTTCCTGTTATGAGCCATAGGCATGGCCATGACCCTGCTGCTGCGGTGGTCCCCAATGCTTCTGCTGTATCCGCTAGTGTATATTCACCTGTCCTGGCTCCTGTCCCGGCTGTGGCGGCTGCCGGCAGCTCTTATTTACCTGTCCTGGATCTTGCTCTCACCTGTTCGCTCTGACTGTTGGTGCGCATACGAGTGCACTCTTAGGCATGCGCATGGCAGTCTTCTGCTATTTAAAGGGACAGTGTCCCAATTACCTACCTCTTGACCTGTGACCCTTGGCTACAAAAGGAACTTCCTGCTCTTGCTCCAGCATCAGTTCATTGTTGTCCTCTACATAGAGCTTGACCCCTGGTTGCTGTATCATTGCTGTTTACCTGTATGTTGCCTGTGCGTTATCTGCTGACTATCTGCTGTTGTACCAATTCCAGTACAGTAACTAGAGAAGCCTGGGCCCCATAGCAAACTTTTGGATGGCCACCCCTCCTCGCCTGCTTCCCCGACCACGAACATTTACTGGGACCTCTTAAATCATGCAGTTACTACATAATACAAAGAATGATTACCTCACCTTACATATCACCATTATACTGCTACAAAATAAATACTACTATACCCAGTCCAACATTACCAATAACCCTACTACAAATGGACCGGATTATATCGCCAAAACAAGACCACAAATTACCACCACATAGTGACTAATACCCCTATACTATTACTGAATAAAGATCAATATTACTGCCATATAATGGTATATAATAGTGTATACAGGTGCCCTACAAACTGTATGTTACCTCCATATAGTGGTAGACACCAGTGTACACAGGCTTTGCAGACTGTATATTACCTCCATACAGTGACCATATAGTGGTAGACACCAGTGTACACAGGCTCTGCAGACTGTATATTACCCCCATAGAGTGACCAAATACTTGTAGACACCCGTGTACACAGGATCTGCAGACTGTATATTACCCCGATACAGTGACCATATAGTGGTAGACACCAGTGTACACATGCTCTGCAGACTGTATATTACCTCCATACAGTGAACATATAGTGGTAGTTACCAGTGTACACAGGCTCTGCAGACTGTATATTACCTCCATACAGGGACCATATAGTGGTAGTTACCAGTGTACACAAGCTCTGCAGACTGTATATTACCTCCATACAGTGACCATATAGTGGTAGACACCAGTGTACACAGGCTCTGCAGACTGTATATTACCCCCATAGAGTGACCAAATACTGGTAGACACCAGTGTACACAGGATCTGCAGACTGTATATTACCCCCATACAGTGACCATATAGTGGTACACACCAGTGTACACATGCTCTGCAGACTGTATATTACCTCCATACAGTGACCATAGAGTGGTAGTTACCAGTGTACACAGGCTCTGCAGACTGTATATTACCTCCATACAGGGACCATATAGGGGTAGTTACCAGTGTACACAAGCTCTGCAGACTGTATACTACCACCATACAGTGACCATATAGTGGTAGACACCAGTGTACACAGGCTCCGTAGGCTGTATATTACCTCCATACAGTGACCATATAGTGGTAGACACCAGTGTACACAGGATCTGCAGACTGTATATTACCTCCATACAGTGACCCTAGAGTGGTAGTTACCAGTGTACACAGGCTATGCAGACTGTATATTACCTCCATACAGTGACCATATAGTGGTAGACACCAGTGTACACAGGCTCCGCAGGCTGTATATTACCACATTACAGTGACCATATAGAGGTAGACACCACTGAACACAGACTTACCAGACATATAAGTGATTACAGTGTAGTTACATCTTGTGACTCACAGGTGACGTTTCACTGACGAGTCATTGACTTTCCCTTGTGTTCTCCTCCAGTCCAGACCGTCATGATGACTTGTCCCGGCCGCCACTCGTCCCTGCAGATTTGGACACAAATATCTTAGAATCCTTACTTTTCCAGCACCTCCCTTACTGTCCCCCACCTCTGTACAAACATCCCAGGAGTGGGAGAGTGGATACAGGCCATAGCTTAGAGGTCCATTCTCCTAGAGGGGAGGACAGAGGTTCCCCCCCCCCCTTGGAGATTGTGTTACAGCTATGGCCTGTACCCCTCCGAATCTTATAAGCAGGTAGAGTCCCATTACATAGGTTGGTAGGCCCTAGGTCGGTAGGTTACTGGGAATGAAGTAGGTAGTTAGGCAGTAAATAGGCCCCAGGTAGGTAGGCAGTAGTTAGGCAGGTCTCAATTAGGTAGGTAGGCAATAGGTAAGCAATATTTAGGCCCCAGATAGGTAGGTATACAGTAGGTGGACCACAGGTAGGCTGTAGGTGGGCCCCAGGTAGCTATGCTATAGGTGGGGCCCACATAGGTAGACAGGTAGGTAAATAGGCTATAGGGGTCCCCAAATAGGCAGGCAGCCTTTAGGTAGGCTATAGGGGCCATATAGGTTGGCATGTAGAGTTTAGGTAGCTATAGGGAGCCATACAGGTAGACAGAGGTTAGGTGGGCTATAGGGGCCATATAGGTAGTCAGGCAGGGTTTAGGTAACTATAAGGTCCCCAAATAAGTAGACAGGCAGGCTTCAGGTAGGCTATATAGGTAGACAAGCTTTAGGGAGGCTATAGGGGCTACATAAGCAGGCTTAAGGGGGCTACAAAGGCAGGCTTAGGGAGGGCTACATAGGCAGGCTTAGGGGGGCTACATAGGCAGGCTTAGGGGGGCTTTAAATAGGCAGACTTAGGGGCGAATATATAGACAGGCTTGGGGGGGCATATATAGGCAGGTTTAGGGGGCATATATAGGCAGGCTTAGGGGTATATATAGGCAAGCTTAGGGGTATATATAGGCAGGCTGGGGGTATATAGGCAGGCTTAGGGGTATATAGGCAGGCTGGGAGTATATAGGCAAGCTGGGGGTATATATAGGCAGGCTGGGGGTATATATAGGCAGGTTTAGGGGGTATATAGGCAGGCTTAGGGGGTATATAGGCAGGCTTAGGGTATATAGGCAGGCTTAGTGGGGCTTTATATAGGCAGGCTGGGGGTATATAGGCAGGCTTAGTGGGGCTTAATATAGGCAGGCACTGGCAGGGCAAGTAAAATAAGAAATTACTTACCTTGGTCCATGCTCCCTCGATGCGCCGCGTTCCGGCCACTGTGCTCAGCACGGGCGGCGCGGTGATGTGACGTCACCGCGCCACCCACTTGATCACAGAGAGCCGGCAGGGGAAGTAGCAGAGCGGAGCGTCTCTCAGTTCTGCTACCTCCGGGCAGTTCTGCATCTGAACACTTGGGCCAGAGGGCCCGGGCGTTCAGAGATAGGATGCAAGAGAACTACCTCCAGGATGTACTTATTCTGGATGATGCTGAAAGAACATATGGACTCACTATGGCTTACAATATTAGCTTATGCAGCACAAGCAGACAAAATGACGCAGAGTACACTGGACAACACTGTAAAATAATCCATTAACATTGAATAATCCAGAATACACTAATAATGCGTGATTGAGGATCATGGAATAAGATAAATCTGATATGGTCTTGAACAACTCTGAATAAATAATGGAAGATACATTTTGATAGCAATTTGAGTTAATAGGTGAGAGAGGTTGATTCTGGCACAGCCAGCATCTTGCAAGACTGTCAGTTGACCTTTTCCAACTTTGACATTCTATAGTATGAGTTGGAGTTATTCCTGTACTGTGTCAGTGAGCCTCAATAGCATACCAGCCTTAAAAATAGGAATTCCAAGGGTTTTAAATGAAGGTTTGCTATTGGTACGACCAAAATATTGATTATATAAGATACAACTTACATTACCTCATTTTAATATATACGAAATTGGGCAGATAGGTTTTTGCTGAGGTATGAAAACTAGTCAAAACCATGTTAGGAGAAGTTAAATTTATCAGAGTCTCCAAAGCAGTATATAAGCTAGGGTCTAAGTGACATGGAGGGAGCTCTTCTGGAACTACTCCTTGAACATACACGCTTCAAAGCTGCAGCTGTCCACACACTCAAGAAGCTTCAGCAGCTAAGATCTCTCAACACTACAGAACCTTACAAAATGGACAAAACTCCGTAAGACTATAACTAACTATTTATACATGTTCTTTTTCATCTTATATTTTTTCTATATTCATAATTTTTGTATATACCTTGCTTTTCTCCTGTGTGCAATAAACTGCTGTTTTGTTTTCATCAAGCTACAAGGACTGTTGCTATTTTTGTCCCTTAATGTCCCGTGAACAGAAGGGTACTATATTGTTTTTAACGCAGTCAGATAATCTTTAAATCTCAAAGATAACAAGGTATATTCTTCAAACACCCAGTATCAGATTCATTTAAGCTGAAGTAAACAAGCCATAAAAGGAACTGTGTTTTGATGGACTGTGCAATATTATGCAACGCATATGCAGAAATGAAGGATTGATGTATATTACCATATATGTACTTGTCTTTCATTTCCTTATAAAATTGTCTCAACAAAGCTAATTAACCAATGATAAAACAACACATACTTATGAAATTGCATACGTATCACATGCTATAAAAAGTCTTTACTTCCTCTTATTAAACAAAACTATATTCCAGACAAATTAGTGTGGAGTGTAATTCCTTGAAGCTCCAGCTGTTTACAGCAAAATATATATTTTGATTTGGAAGAGATAGCAATCGCAAGAGTACAGATAAAAAGGATAAAATCTGTTTATTACACTGACACTACTGGATCGTTACAGCGATACTTTAACTTCCATCTACTAGTTTTACATGAAGATAATTTCATGGAACATCAAAGTATTGCATTCACCTAATAAAAGAATGAGTATCTTAGACATCTAAAAAGACTATGTCCAGATATTGTCCTTTTACAGGAGACCCACCTATGGGAGGAAGATTTTTGGAGATTACAGAGTAGGGCAAGTGGTAGAGTTTCCCTCTATTGACGGACAGGCGGGGGCCTGACTCGATTTCACCGGAACGTACCCTATTCTTTGACACCGCACCTTCATGAGCAAGATTGTAGGTTGTCTTATGTCTCCTAGACACATAGTGGAAAATCTTGCAATTTGTTGAATGTTTCTGGACCTAATGGAAACTCTAATCAATTTCCCAAATCCCGAGGTATTACAAATCAACATATCCACTCAGGCAGGATTATTGTGGGAGGTGATCTTAACCAAATAGTCAACCTAGAGGAAGACCAAACGTATACAGCCCCCTATTCATCCAGGAAATCACAGGTTAGGACCTTCTCCATATTGGGAAACTTTTACAATTAACAGGCCTTAGAGACAGTTGGAGAGAGAGAAACTCAGAAGGTAGAGAACTCTCACATATTTCTCGTTTCTCATTTCTCAGACGGCCTCAGAATTTCTTTAAATTTTAAGCTACCCACCATTTCCCAAGTACAAAAAGACTGACTCAATGCCAATATAACGGTAGAAGTCCTAAAACCATTAACCACCTAGTGTTGGGCAAGGCCCCGGTCCCTGATGGTTATGCGGGATAATTCTTTAGAAATTTGGTAGAACAATTGTCGCCCATTATGTCTGATTTGTATAATCACATTCTAACAACAGGTAAAATATGACCAGAATGAAAAAATGCCTTTATAAAGGACTTCCGGGGGCGGGGCATCATGCATGGCCCCTTTTTACAAGAGCTCCGGAGCTTGGAGCCCACCAGAACATGAGGAAACAACATGAGGGTGCTGGGGCGCCTGAATCAGGAGCCATTTGAAGAATCCCCGGGAGCCCGTGGCGGTGAAGTGTGCCGCGAGAGGCCTGTAAGTAGAGGATCGGGCGCCATCTTGGCTGGGCGCGCACCACACAGGAGCTGACAAACAGCGCAGAGCCCCGACCCTGCTCCCTGCGTGTGCAGGTTACGTCCAGGGCGACGGGGGAGAGCTGAGGGGACCAGAGAGAAGCTGAGGAGCCCAGCGAAGCTTGAGGAGGTACCGGCATCAGTTGTCCCAGATTCCGTACTTACCCGCCGGGGGACGCGCAGGAGGGGAAGCGGTGCCTCACACCAGAAGCAGCGGCGGATTATGTGGCTGGAGGGCTCGGTGGGGCCCCCGAAGTGCCGGCGCAATACAGGGCAGGAGCGAGAGACCGCAGGTGACCGGAGGCGCAGGAGCGCTGGGATGGGTTGGCGGCGTGCAGTTCCAGAGGCGCCAGGAGTCGGCATCGCTACCCAGAGCTGCAGGACGGGACCCAAATTGCACAGGGATCCGTGAGTAGCTACACCCCACCAACAGGACTTTAGGCCTCAAGGCCAAGACGCCCTTGGCCGTGACACTAGGGGGAGGGGACCAGGAACCCTAACCCTTAGCCGGACATTTAAGTCTGTCCCTTGCTGCTCGCCCACTGACTCTTGGGGGGCCGCTGGAGACCCGCTGCAGCTCTCAGCTGGGGAGAGACTCTATTTAGTTTCCAGGGTCACTGTCCCTCCTACATAAGTGGCCTGCAACGCGGCGCCGATAAGCAGCCCTAATCTTTATCATCAAAGGGGCACACAGAGTCCTGGCTACTGCATCATTCCTCTCACAATACCCCTTCCCAGAGGCTTGTATACTGCCTGCAAACTCTTCTAAGGACTGCACACAGCTGTGCCAGTTAAAAGAAAACCTACTGCCACCTGCTGTTACAATTAACACTGAACATCTCTACAGTGTCTGTCATTGGCTTAAACTCTACTGCTGGAAAAGATGATAACAACATCTTACTTCTCCCAGCCCCCTGCTGCAAAGTACTGCCTGCTGTCCATGTGAGGGTCGGTGGACTCGGGGGCTTCCTCCTTATGTACCTGCTCATAATAGTGCATACACGACAAGCACTTATTCTCAGCTAAGATAACATCAGTCCGGAAATCCAGGTGGAGGGACTTCAACTACTAGCTGACAATCACTGCTCATCCTGCTTCACGAAGCCATATAAATTATGGAAAAATTTGTGTGTTCTTCAGCCACTCCTAAACGTACGCGCTCTCATACAACATCGCCAAATAAAGTTCCGCCCACCTCAACTGCTAGATAGTCTCAACACAAATTAAGCCCAAACAAAACACAGCCGAAAAATAATACCGCCATGGCGCAATCACCACCATCTACGAGCGGAAGAGACAATCTACAGACTGCAACATCACCGTTTGCCAACCCTGCCTCCCCCCAAGATACCGCAGCCCAGGCCTTGGCGATGGCACATGAAGTGTCCAGACTTATACTCCCTGTCCTGGATAAAAGGATAGACCTCATCCAGGCCTCCGTCAACGCGGCGTTGGCCCAGATCACCAACAACTCGCAGAAGCTGGCGGAGCTGGAGACCCGCACCGGAGCCGCAGAAGATAACATCACCAGGCTTGACGGAACGTCATCTACCCAACAATCGGTGATTGACAGCCTGCAAAGCAAAATCGACGACCTGGAAAATCGCGCACGCCGCAATAACCTTCGATTTATTGGCATTCCGGAAGCGATCCCGGCAGAGACACTCGCTTCATACCTGACCACGAACCTGGCCATTGCACTGGGTCTGGACACCCCAAAAGACCCCCTTCTTATTGAAAGGGTCCACCGCATGAGCAGTAATGGGGACGGAAGAAACAGACCTCGACCGGTTATTGCCAAATTTCAAAATTGGACAATCAAATCAAATTGCCGATCTTTAGTTCTATAACAATATTAGTTCAGGCAGAAAGATGGTGTTTACTTGTCTCTCTCTCCTCCCTTCCCCTTATTCCCCTTTCCACCCTTTTCCTCCCCCCTCCTTTTTCCCAGCAAACCTTATCTTTCACGGGCAGGACAGAGATAGAAAGGAAACTGATCCAGTATTAGCTTGTCTTATGCTCATGTAACTTAAGTTAATCATATCGGGGACGCCCCCCCCCTTTTTTTTTGGAGCTTTGGCTCTCACAATAGGTTGTTAAAAACTTTGCTTACAACTTGTTAAATGTTGTTTGTTTGCAACTTGGGCCCAACACAGGCCAAATGTTTTTAAAGTTGGTTAGGTACTGCTATATGTATCTGTTCTTGTTACGTGCGGTGTGCTCTCCTCTCCAACTCTGTGCAGGATAGTTGGTGGCGGTGGATAGTGTGGCTCTTTAAGAGGTTAGTGGCTCCCCCTTCCGCGCTACATGGTGAACGGGGGGACGCTTGCTGGGACGCCTCCTGTGTTCTTCAATTTGAGGTATGCTCGCTCTTGCAGCTTCCACAGTTGGACACAGGATGATACTCCTAGTGGAAATGGGGAGGGGGCTCCGTAGTGCACTTAAACTTGTGTCCTGGAATGGCAGGCCTAAACATCCCAGAAAAGCGTAAACAGGTCATGACACATAGGGAAACGTTAAAAGGGCAATGTTTCTTCCTACAAGAAACACATTGGCAGGGGGATAGGTTCATCCCGATTAGAGCTCCCTGGCTGGATCCCCGATACTGGCAACTACCCACAAAGTCTAGGGGGGGTGGCAATATATTTTTAGGAAGGGACACCCCAGTCTATAGAAACCAATATGCTAAACCAGATGGCAATTTTTATATGTAGAGTCCGGATTGGAACTGTCAATACACACTATGCAATGTCTATGCGCCGTGGGGGGAGTCAGGAGATTTTTAACAACCTCGCGGATTTTATTAGCACAAAACCACACTCCAATCTCATACTGATGGGGGATTTTAACACATTCCTTGACCCTATATTGGATAGATCCAACAACCCGCGGGAAGACACTCCTAGGGGTTCCCATTTAGAAGACCTGGTCAGTAGACTGGAAGTGTTTGACTACTGGAGAGCGGTGAACCCGACCTCACGCACTTACAAATTTCCAACTCCCCCGTCCACCGCGTCGTTTTCCCCGCATAGACATGGCCCTAATCTCTTGTTCACTCTACCACAGTGTAGTCACAGCTGAATAAACCCGCCATTGTTGGTCTCAGATCATGCCCCCCTCATGATATCTTAGGGGCCCGCTTACTCCCAGGGAACAGACCTGGAGATTCCCAGCGTATCTTCATCAGTCCGACGATTTGAGGGACTTTCTCAAGATTCACTGGGTGCAGTTCTTGAATGATAATGCAATCCACGCACCAAACACCCCGCTTTTGTGGGCCACAGCAAAAGCTGTTATGCGTGGACATATAATCAGCTATGTCAGCATGAAGTGTAGGACACAGCAGCAGAAGTTTCGGGAACTGCACTCCAGCTTGCGCCAATCACAGAACCGGTGCTCTGTAGACCCCACGGCCACAAATCAACAGCACTTTGTTGAAGCACAAAACCTTTTGAATGCATTCCTTCAGGGGGAAGCTAAGGCCAACATACACATGCAGCGAAACCAGTACTACAGATGGGGTAACAGGATGGGCAAACTCTTAGCAAACACAGCAAAGCCATGGCGGGGCAGGCCACCGATAGCGGCAATAAAATCCGCCTCCTTAAGGGCTATCTTGACGGATCATAGGGGCAAAAAGGGAGTTCATTGAGTTTTTTTGAGACACTTATGGAGCCGACCCATGTGATCTCCAGAAGGGGACCTCCTTTTTTGATTCATTTTCAATGCCAAAGTTACTGATAACAGCGGCTCTCCTTGAGGCTGAGATCACAGAGGAGGAGGTGCTGGAGTGGGAAGGGGCTGGCGAACGGGAAGACCAGACGGTTTTTCGGCAGAATTCTATAAAATATTACAGACAGAAATATCCCCCCTTCTAGCAAATCTTTATACTGGCATCTATACGCAATCTACCGATGTAGATGCTTTTCATGAAATCCCGCACTATACTGTTTTTAAAACCCAAAAAGGACCCTACTTTTGCTGACTTCTTATAGACCTATCTCTTTGTTAATCAGGACTATAGATTCTAGCAAAGATCTGGCTACCAGGATGCAAAATTTTCTGCCGCACATAATTCACCCTCGCAGAATGGTTTCATACCCAAAAAGACACTCCACGAAAAATGTCCGTGCGGCTATAGCAGCCATTTCGCAGGCGGGGCGGAGGGGAACCCGGTGTCCATGCTTCTTAGTCTGGATCCGAAAAGCTTTTGATAAGGTTTCTTGGCCGTACCTGGATGCCTCTTTTTCGCCCCGGGTTTGGGACCTCTTTTCGCCAGCTCATTACCCACATGCACTCCAACTCTACAAAAGACCCTGCTTATCAACCAACAAAATAAACACCAGTTATTGACCTTTTAGGGGGCCAAGCAGGGGTGTCCCCTCTCACCCTACTATTTAACCTGTCTATTGATCCACTCCTTTATATATAACCAGTCACTGCTTTACCAGGTATCCTGTCCCCCACTAGGAACTGAGGGTCACAGCATACGCTGACGACTTCTGAAAGATGATCAGGAACCCCAGACAGAACCTACCCCCATTCTTGAGGAAATGAAGGCAGTGGGATTTTATCGGGTTTCACGATCAATGTAGAAAAAAAGTGAGGAATGCTTTTAAAGGACCGCTGAGCCCATTTGGTCAAGGACTCACCCGATCCCTGGTGTAACTCAGCCTTGAAAATTTAGGCATTTTGGTTGACCAAACCCCCAGCAGTTTGTACTCTGCTAACATGTCAAAATATTATGACGAACTTGTACAAACTGTGAAGAGGTGGGCTGAACTTCTGCTCTCCTTCTCTGGGAGGTGTAACTTAATCAAAATGGTGGCGTTCCCACGACTCCTATATATCTTTCACATGCTGCCTGTTTATCTGCGACCGAAGGATGAGAAACTAATTAATGCACAATATAGGAAATGTATCTGGGAAAACAAAAGGGCGCGTATTCCGTTGCTCATACTTCAACAACGTAGGCTACACGGTGGTCTGGGATTTCCCAACATCCGTCTTTATAATTTAGCGGCCCTGGGCCGTTTCCTTACAGACTGGGCACGGTCTACAGCGATCTTTACAGATAGCTCCTTGGATCAGGCAGGGCTGCCGAATATTTCACTTATTAATTTTGTTCATTTACCGTACGACAAACTCCCCCTGGGGATAAAAGATGATCAGCTGCTCATGCCGGTGTGGAGGGCGTGGCGAAAGATTAGGCAACTTAAAAAACTGAACCCGGACTATTCCCCGTACTTATCTTTAATAAATAACCCAAACTTCCAGGGGGGTAAACCACAGCACACCTTCAGAATTTGGCGCAGCTTGGGCTTGCATCAAATAAAACACTTTCTGCACCTTGACACTAAACAACTATATTCTATTTCTGAGTTGCGGTGCCTTTATGCTACACCCCCGATTCTGTTTTTTAACTATCTACAAGCAGCTAGCGATGTATCGGAGGTGAAGCGACACCTACAACCTGCAGATTGGGAGGTGGCCTTTGACTGTATAATTCTTAACCCTCCCACACGGAAAGCACAGCTGTCTACCATCTACAACTACCTTCTTGAGGATCTTGAGTATGATACATCAAACTTTGGTCTAGCTAAGTGGCATGACCGAGATGCTGATATCTCCACATTTATGATACTGGAGGCATTCGCTGACGTGCATAAATTTCTGCCGATGGCTAGATATGCTGAGATGTTCATGAAGGTAGCACATAACGCCTATCTTACACCTGTCAGGGGACATCGTATGGGCCGGTTCCCAACCGACTGCTGTTTCAAATGTGGGTCCCCAGCGGCGGACCTCTACCATTGTTTATGGGATTGCCCATTAATACAGGAATTCTGGGGCCACGTAACGGAATACATGGATCAGTCGTTTGATCTGAAATGAGTTGCCAAAGCTTCGTGGGCATTGTTTGGCATAATGGGACATGGAGGTTCGGACATACCCAATCGTGTTAAAAGAATGAGGCATGGTGTGGCGGCGGCGGCTCGCAAAGCTATTTTGTAGGTCTGGCTTCAGCCTAAGGGCCACACCTTAAGTCTATTTAAGAGTAAACTTAACTTTTTGATGCACATGGACTGGGTTGAGGCCACGTTGCAAAAGGAAACAAGAGTAAAAAAGTTCTTTGAGCTATGGGAGAAATATATAGATACACTTTCGACAGATATTAAGGGCTGCATAAACCGTTGCTTTGCGACAACTTCTTGGTACCAGGGCAGACAGTTGGCAGGTACTGATCCGATTGATTTGCGGGTTGTGGTCGATTCTTAATGAGGTATATTAGCTTGGCATGAGCAGACCGGCGGGATGGATATCGACCAGGTGACGCGGGGATGATGTTGCCGTGGCTCGTGGGGCAATCGTGCCCGCTAGTTGTTTTGGCGGGGGAGGGGGGAGTCGCACACTCGAGTCTGCACTGTGGACAGGAGAACTGAGACACGCTGCACTTTCAATAGTTATGTTATGTTTGTAACTGTTTATCCGCAGTTATATTTGAAATGCAAAGTCAATCTCAAAATATCGTGCATAAGACTGTGTGATGTTTGTTATAAAAAAGAAAAATGCAACTGTCCTTGATGTAATAACCCTTTCTTTTCAGTATGTTTGGACATTTCAATCAGATTGCTTTTGTGTAATCCCTCTATACATACTGTGATTGTTTGTTATGCTGATGTTAAGGATATTGTTCAATAAAAACAATTTAAAAAAAAAAAAGCCTTTATAAAAGTCCTCCCAAAGCCTGGAAAGGGCCCTTTGTTACCAAGCTCCTACAGGCCAATCTCACTGATTGACGTAGACCAAAAAATGTTAGTGACAATAATAGCGGACAGGCTGGCTACAGTCTTACCCTCCATTGTGGGCCCATCACAAAAAGGCTTCATTAAGGGTAGATCCGCAGTAGGAAACATAAGAAAGGTTCTGGCTGTCTTGGACGGGATCCGGTCCAGACCAGTCCCCGGGGAGCGCCTAGTGCCTTAAGAGCTGGATGCAGAAAAAGCATTTGATAACATTGGTTGGAAATTGCTGGATCTGGTCCTGGACTGGACGGGCATCATGGGCAACTTTAGAGCTCTAATATCAAAAAAGATTGATTTGCTCCCCAGTCACCCGGACCTGGTATAATCCAGACTATGCACGGTGCAGGGAAGAGGCATCCGGTCCCAGACGCAAGAGAAGATCTACAACCAGCAAATGAAAGTGTAGACTTCCAGCACTTTGTGTGAGATGATAAAATGCACAAATTTATTGGGATTCCAATAAAAATTCAATAAAAACATAGAAAGGAAGGGAGTTACCCCGGTTTACACGTTTTGAGCTATTCAATAAGTTCTTAATTGTAACAATCCCTGTAACACAGGAAGCCCTCATACATAGTTCCACTCATTAGAAATACACCTGAGAATTAAGTCCTTATGTACCTTATACACAGAGGCAAAGACTATAAACAAAGATACATATAAATGACACTATATACAACAAAACAAGGTGTCACAATAGATACATAATACACATACAATAGATCCAAGTTATAACTAAGTCCTTGGGGGATCTAGAACCTAGAGTGAGGATCCAGAAGGCCATGAGATGATCCATGAGAAGCCTTCTGTGATCCCCTCCCCTTTGTGGTTTTTTTACCTCCTCGATAGCCATCACTCCCCGCTAATCTGCCTTGGTCCCTGTGAGGAAGAATTCACTTTATTGCATCCCCCATTCTGTATCTAGTCAGATCACGGCCTTCCCCCACCACAGGACAAGCTCAATTTACACAGTAATGAAGCCCAGTGTAAATGCCATTCTGTAGGAAGTCGCCACAGCATGGGGTCAACCCATGAAAAGATCCCCATGAATCTAATTAGCACTGAACAAATGCTAGTCCCAGCTTCAAAGACTTCAATCAATCAAACCCAGTCGGGTCGTCTCCGATATTTCATATCGATTCATAGGCGATCCGCTCATAACTGGTGCATGGCGGGTTCATATCGCATACAGAGAACTCCCCACACTCACACGCCTAATTCTCGGTCTATAGTATATAGCTACCCAAGGGTTGGTTCCTGACCCTGCTATAAGTCGGTAACGTAACGGTAACAAACAAGCGAACTGGTGTCAGCATTGTTGTTTCCCCGTGCCAGTGTGGCAAGGTTACAGTGGACAGTATCTGGCTGACCTTGAGCTCCCCCTAGTGGGCGGCGCAACGTCGAGATACACCCCAAGTCAGGCCGTCGTCCCTCAAGCGGGTCGGCGGACTAGGCTGTTTTCGTCACAGTCACATCTCTATAGTGTTATCCCCGACACATTCTTGTTATTCACATGGGTTATATCTTAGACTTGCTCTAGGATTTGCTGATTCAGATTCTGGGTGCTACACCCAACATATTGCTTATTACAAACAGTACCTGTAATAAGATAAATCACAAAACAAGTCTGACAATTGGTGTATAAACGCGTTATACCTCCGGTTGGTAACTGTGGGATTGAAAGTGGAATTTGCATTCATATCCCTACAGACTCGGACACACGATGTTGCCTATTGTACAGGGTCTACGTGGAGTAAATCTAACGCCATTCCTCAAAATACATCCGAGGGACAGATCAATACTCAGAAGAGGTATTTACGTGAAATGTTGGTAACATCATTAAATTGTCTATTGAGCTGCGTGAAAAAATGTCTGGGATCTCTATGACTTTTACCCTTCTGATCTGCAATATTCGGCGCCTTCACAAGAGAGCTTGTCCTATAGCCTCTCCTATGTCTATCTACAAGGCATTTGTTCTCCTTCGCATATTCAGAATCTTGACTGCAATTCCATCGAGCCAGTATGAACTCCCCAACCGGGAGATGATCCAGAACAGGTCGAGGGTGACAACTGCCAGCAGGCAGAATAGAATTACCAGGCACTGGTTTCCTATATGTGGCCGCCTAACTCAGCCCATTCTGTATTTCTCCTGTAACCTCTTCCTGACATGGGACGTATCAGTATATCCTAGTGAAAAGTGACTTCCCCCAAATGGATGTACCCATACATCCTGGACTGTAGGTCTAAAGACGTGGTGATACAGGGGAGATGGTTGTCCCTGACAGCAGAGCATCTCCTCTCGATGGCCCCCCCCAGGCGATCGCTGTGATTGGCTGCTCAAATCAGAACAGCCAATTGCAGCTATTAACAGTTAATAAAAAATGGCAAGCGCAAAAAACGGATAAATTGGTGCTGTCAGCACAGCACCATCATCATGACTAGTATGGGGGGGCATTGGGGTAACCTTGGTCCCAGGCAGTAAAATTTTTTTTTTTACAGTAATAGGTAAATGGTGTCTAGGTTGGGGGTATAGCGGAGAGGTATGCATCGTTAGTTAAAAAAATTTTTCCCTTTCTATTAGAAGTAAAAAAAAAATGTACCCAGTTTTTTTTAAAACTTTTTTTCCCCATTAGTAAAGGGGAATTTTTTACGAGGGACGTTTCAGCTCTGTTTTTTTTCTGCCTTTTCATATTTTTTGTAAAAAAAACCACCTTTTTTTTTATACTATGATTTTTTTTTTATCGAATTTTTAGCATTAGTAAATTTTGCAACAAGGGATGCTATATTTTTTTTTTACTAACGTTCGTTTGTAAATTTTATTTTCTTACATTATTTAGCTATTTGATTTTTTATCCAAAACAAAAACTTAATTGCCCCCCAAACCTGTCTGAGCACAAAACACTGTCAAATATGTTTTTACAATTAAAAGCACAGCAACACCCCCCATCTAGTTTTTTTACACATACATGTTGAAGAACATACATCTTAACGCCCCGTAATCTAAAAGCCCAAAATACAACTTCCCAATCTCCCCAGAGACGCTATCACGGAGGAGGCAGGGCTTTCCGGGCCTCAGATAGCGATTCCGCCAGGTTTTTCCCAGACAAGGTTTTTATTCGTTCCCTGTCCGAATCACCCGAACCCCCTTGCTAGGGGTCCTTCCCAAGACCCCCCTTTTGGTCAGAAGAGGTGACCCCCAATGGACCCCCCCCCAGATTTTTTACCACCACCCCCTGACTTTGTGGCCACCCAGGAATTGTATCGAAAATACGGCCTAACTACAAAGTTAGTTTTAAATATTTTTCTTGGGTCTGGTAATGTCATGGGGCACGCCCAAATCTCTTGCCCAGCCTTTTTGGCCCAAAACCCCTCATTCTGCAGGGGGACCCCCATGGACGCTCAGGGGATAAAATTACTCAATGGGCATAGGGGGAACCCAACCCGCAGTTTTGGAGCCTGTATTTCTACAGAACACCCAATTACCGCCTGCCTGCCCCTTCCCGCTTTGAACAAATACAGAGACTTGCAAAAGATAATGCACGGCCCCCCCGTGATGCCCCCCCCTTTCCCGGGTTTTAAAAAAGTTACCTGTTATCACCCTTTCAGCGCCATATTTTCAGGGTCACCCCCCTGAAAAAAGTTTTTGTGGACGATCTCTCTTCACTTCAAGGCAAACTTAATTTCCCCCATACCTGCCCGAAAAAGGCGGTATGGGAAAAAAAAAAACAAAGTGTGCAGAGGACCTCCGGGTCACCCACAGCTTCATTTATGAGGGAAGGACGCCGAATTGTACCCCCCCAAACCCCCTTCCTAAAAATAAGGGGAAAACAGTGGGGGTTTTTGGGTGGCACCCACTGTAAAAAAGGGTAACCCCTTTTGGAAAAATTTTTTACCCAACATTCCCTTTTTAAGCCCCGGCTTCAGACGTACAGCAGCCTGCGGCACATGTGCAAGGCCCGGGAAAATCCAAAACCCTTTTGATGCGCAATGTCCAAGGGAAAAATGGGTCTCAACCCCGCGTGACCTGCTTCTGGTCAAATACAAGGAAAAAGAGGGCCTTGTATTGACCAATTTTTCCGCCCCACCTTCCCCCGCCCATGTACAAGGTACCGGGTAAAAATCGCCACAAACGGGAATGTATTATGGTTTACAATTTGTACAGGAGGGTAGCCCTGTTAAAACCGGGGCTGAAGGTACATGGAAACCAAAGGGTTGGTAACAAGAAGCGCCCGGCACATTGTGCAGATGGCGTGTACAAGGCTTTTAATTTCTTTTCTGTTCTCAGGCCCAAGCGGGGGACTTTTAATTCCCTTCCCAAAGAAAGGAAAAAAACGGGCGCGGTTTTTATGGGAACCGGGAGGCCCAGCACTTCGGGTTTCTGCCCCCCCTGTAATTGTACCGGGCAAGCATTTCCCTAATGAAATCCCCTTTACTGGTAAAAAGGGAAGGACATAAAAAATGCAGAGGTGCTAAAAAAAGGAGAAAAGACAAACTTACCATGGAGACCCCCTGTGACCCCGGGCCTCTGCATACAGTTGCTTCACCTGAAAAATCCCCAATGGATTTTTGGGCTGTGGGCTTTCTTTTAACTTTTGTATCTGCACCGCTCCCTCAAGCACCGAGCCTTTTTAAAATTGTATTGTGCGTAACACGGCGCGGCGGAATAATGGCATTTTGAATTTTTTTTCGCCTTTTTAATCCAATAATGTCGGGGAATTAATTTTACAAAACACCTGCAGTCAAAATTTAAAATTTACACCCCTTAAAAGTTCCTTAGGGTTGAACTTTCAAAAAATGGGGTATTTTGGGGGTTTTTAATAATCTAATTACATCACATTTGTACAATTGAACAGCGCTTTTTTGTAATTCAGTAAAATAGGCATGCCCACAAAGGCCGCTAGTCTCCTCTATGCTGGTAGCAGGGGCCACCAAATCCTAGGGTAAATGGGGGGGGTCCCTAGAAGGGGGAGACGGGCACAAAAAATTGAAATGAACTTTCCCTTTTGCACAAGGTGTTATTGTGAAAAGGGTCTGGAATAAAAAGGAAATTTGTGATTTTATCTTATACCCAAATGATTTCTAAAAAAATATGTGAGGTTGTAAAAGCTTTAGTTCCTTATTTAGGAAAGCAGTTGATGTATTATAGAGTCCTAGGTATAATATTAGGAATGTTATTTTAGTGGTATAGATTAACAAGAATTTGTTCACAGTTTTAGTCTCCCGAACAGGGTGTATACCCTTTCCACCAATGGGGATGAACCTCTGTGGGCAAAGGGGGGTTTTGCTGCCGCGGGGGATTCAAAGTTATCTAGGGAAAAGGGTTTTTTAGAGTCTTCTTTGGAGATCTGGGGGAGGCAATGCAAAGGATCCCCTTTCCCGGGTTGAAGCGGGGCGGCAGTTTTTTCGGGGAAAGGAAAGGGAGACTAAAAGCCGAAGAAACTTTAAAAATTTCCCAGTTTTTTCAAAAAGCAAGCCGGGATGTACCCGGGGACCGAACCTTTTTTTTCCGCCGCAGCAATAAGAAGGGGGAAAAGGGGTCCTCAAAGGGCAGCACCCGGGTACCAAACCTGGACGGAGTGAAGAACCATTAAAGAAGTCGGGTTAAAAAACAGCAGTGGGGTACCGGGAGGTTACCCCCTTGGGTGCTGGGGGGGTTGAGGAAGCTGCAAGACTGTTGTTCTCTATCGACGCAAGAGGTTCTGCATTTTCATTTTTGGAAACAAGGAAAGAAAACCCACAGTTCTCCCGGTAAGCCAAATGTATTTTGTCTTTTTTTGTACCCGTACACAGTGACCCACATGTCTCTCCCCCGCAATTTCAAAAGAACCAAAAGGGACGGAAAACCCCCACCCCTTACATTTGGCTTTAGTCGGGGCGGGAAATTGCGGTACCAAAAAGGGATGAAGACACACAACACGCGAGGTGGAGGGACCCCCACCCAGCGGCCGCAAGTCTAGGAAAACCGTGGGACTGGATTGTGTACGGGACGGCGCTGTAAAATGACGAGATGTTTAAAGTGTACCGAACTTTTCGGGGTTTTCCCAGGCCGAGGGGGGGGACTGCGAGACAGCGACAGCCAGTGAATAACCGCAGAATGTCCTGAGACCCCCCGTATGGGATGGCCAAAATTGTGAGGGGGCCCGGTGGGTGTACAAGAGGGGCTGACGGCAGGCGGGAAAAAGGGAGGGGCGTGCCCACGAAAGGGCCCAAGAGTTTGCCAAGAACAGCCATTGGAGCACAGAGCAAACCCATGCGAAAAGGGGGTACCCACCCCGGGGAGGCGCTATAAATTAGGAAAGCCCCGGAAAAGGGAAAGATCTTGTGAGAGCCCTTTTGGGTGTGCAGGGGGTTTAAATCTGCTGAAGATTGTCCCTGCAAGAGGACCATGGCTGATCGCGTCAGGAGGGGCCTGAGGAGAGGCTGACAGGCCCCCCCAATCTGTTACTGGGGGCTGGGGACGCCCCAAAGGGGGCCCTTGGGCTGCCGGGTGGAACGTTTTCCCCCCGAACCTTATGTCCCCGATAAAAAAAGGGAGAGGACGGGGAGATGTCCGGGGGTGAAAGCCGGTCCGGGAGGAGCCCCCAAAGAAACCTGGGATGGGGGGCGGCGGGACCATACGGAAGCGGTCTCCAGGGCCGGTGCCCACCATAAATGTACAGCTCCTGTGTCTGTCGTAGACCCCGTGGGGACGGTGACCCGGGCCCTTCGGTGTGTCTTCCTCCCCACAGGACTGGAGGTACCCCCGAGTTGGGCGCAAAAGGGGTTTTTTTCCCAGAAGCCCATGAGCGCTAGGAGGGTCCTGGGGCTCATTTGGGCCTTGGGCTAGAGCAGCAGGAACGGCCACAACTCGGAAAATGGCAGGAGCCCCCTACAGAACCGTGAGCTGCCCGTTGCCTCGTGGGTTGAAAAATTCCCCGGGGGGGGGGTCACTTTTGTATTTTTTGAAGGGGCCCAAAGGGCTTTTTGTGTGGTGATAAAGGGTGCGAAACCCTTTCCCTGATTCGTTCACTAAAAGGGGTGATGTTTAAAATGTTTTTGGGTTCAAGGAACTGTCTAAAAAGGACACGAACTTACCCTTTGGGTTTCTATTATGCAAAAAGTTTTTTTGATTGCACGTTAAAAAAAAATGTTATTTGCCAAAAAATTTGTGTGGATGGTTTTTTAAAATCGGAACCCGAGGTGTTCAGTTAAAGCGGGGAGATTGAGGTGTGAAAAGCTTTAGTTCTCTGTATTTAGGAAAGTAATGTAGTGTATTATGGTCCTAGGGGATAGCATATAGGGGTTGTTATTTTAGTGGCATAGATTAACATAGAAAATTTTTCCCAGTTTTTTGTTTGCAGGCTAAAATGGTGCAACCCCTTCCCCCAATAGGGAGTGAACCTCTGTGGAGCAAAAGGGGGGTTTCCCGCCCGCAGGGGGAAATTCAAAGTTTTCTAGGGGGAAAGTAGTTTAAAAGTCAACTGTTGGGGTTGCCAGAGTCCACTGAGAGGGGAGAAGGGCAGGGGCCCCCTTCTGGCTGGGAAAGCGGGCTGCAAATTTTTGGGAAAAAAGGAGAGGGCTAGGAAGCCTTGGAGAAAAAATTGTAAATAGTTCCCCGTGTTTGCAGCAAGCAACCGGGATGTAGCCCGGGGCCGAAACCTGTCTTCTGGGCCCCAGCATATAGGAGAGGGGCCCAAGGGTCCTCAAAAGGACAGCAGGGTAGCCAAACCGGCGGGGGTGGGAAAAGCCATTCCAATCGGGAAAAAACACAGTGAGGGGAGGCCGGGGGTTTGCCCCCTTGGGGGCGTGGGGGGAGTGAAGCTGCAAGAGCGCCCTGATTCTCATACTAGCGACAAAGTTTCTGCATTTTTTCGTTGTTGGAAGCCAAGGGAAAATAAAACCCCAGTTCTCCCCCTCGCAAGTGTTTTTGTCTTTATTTTTACCCGTACACAGGGGGTCCCAAAAACGTCCTCCCCCCAATTCAAAAGAACCTAAAAGGGGTGGGACCCCCCACCCTTACAAATACACCCGCGGGGCAAAAATGCACATATACCCCCAGATAATTTTGACGGGTGTATTTCCAAAAAGGGTCACGTTTTTTTTCTCTGTTTGGAACTTTTGGGGTTACTAACTTTGAGGGGCCCCCAAACCAATCCAGCTATTCTCACTCCCAAACCAACGTGCCCCTTCCCTTCTGAATTCACCACGGCCCCAAAACCTACTTTAGACCCCAAATGGGTTTTTGCCCCACTCCAGCAGGTTTTTGGTGCTTTTTTCAAAAATTTCCTTTTACCAAGAAACATTTGGGGAAAATACGAAAATTTTTAGGAAAAAATTAAAAGTTTAATTTTTTTTAACAAGACTGACATTAACCCCCTGTCACTATTACCCAGGTATCCAACACACCAGGGGAAGAGCAGGGCTACCTTCAGAAGCAGACCCTATAAAGCGATGGTCAGCTTCTGGGGCGGCTCAGGGCTGTTATTTTTAGGGTGGGAAAGGCCAATTTATTATTCACATCTTTAAAAATATCACCAAAAGCTGCAACTTGGTTTTTGCATTTTTAAAAAAAATCTAAAAAAAACAAAAAATTTTAAAAAATATTGGAATCCCCCCTTTCCATAACCAGCCAAGGTAAAACCGAGGCTGCAGCCCCGTACCCATCAAATGGAAGGGCCAAACGAACTGGTCAATTCCTTTTTAAAAATAGCAGCCCCAAGAACCCCCAAAAGGGATATAAAATCAAGGGTCCCCTTTTGAGGTTTCCCCACCTTCCCCCTACTCTTCTTGTGCACTTGGGTAATATGACACAGGGTTAGAGTCCCTTTTTGGCCAAAATCACCGTGCTGACACCAATCCAGCGCTAGTATGGAAAGTGTTGCACATCCTATTAATACGGGAAACAATGAAAAAAAATCAGAAAACAGAAAAAAACAATTTAAATAAAAAACCCCGCCACCCCATCGTCAACCATCTTTTTAAAAAAACAAGCAACACTGGTCCCCACTAGCCAAAAAGGAAACGGGGAAAAAACAACAAAAAAAATACAGAAACCCTACAGCTGGGGCATAACCCCGCTTTCCCTTTCAGTTCCCGTGAAAGCTGGGGAATCCCCCACAGCAGGCATCCAGAAAAGAAAAGGGGCCTGCTGGGAAATGGGGACCCCCTGTCTTTCCTGGTGGTTTTTGGGGGGTGGGGCCACCCCAGCATTCCCCATGTTAATAAGTTATTTTCCATTTGGGGGAAAGCTTTGGTAACATCCCCCCCGGCAGGATCCAGAAAAATAGGTCCCTGTGGGGGATGGGTAACGCTGTGTTTCCGGGTATCTGCTGTGGGGGGTGGGCCCCACCCGCATTCCGGAGTTAGATAAGTTTTTCAGCACGAGGAAAGAGGGGGACATCACCCTAGAATTCCCCGGGGGCAGGTGGCACCCCTCTCTCCCCAGTACCCCTACTTTTCTGGATGCCTGCTGTGGGGGATTCACCCACTTTCCCCCAAAGCTGAAAACTTTTTTTCCCAAATTAGGGCTGGATAAAGGGCCCCTCCCCCCCAACAGGCACCAGAAAAAATAAGGTGCCTGCTGCAGGGGTGGGTGCCACTCATCTTTCCCGAAACTGGGGCCAGTAGGATGGGGGGGTCCAAGTGGGGGTCCTTACCTCCCCCCTGCTTCCATAGTTCGACTATCACCCCCTACAATTAGTGACATCAGGGGAGTGCTTATACATTCCCCCCGCCCTGTTCCTTGCACTGCCCCCTGTCATGATGAGCGTTCAACAGGCCCCCCCCTTGTCGCACCACTATGTCCCCCAAGTATGAACGCAAAAACACGTCCCGGGAATTCAGAGCTTATCCGTATCCCCCGGACATTTTTGAAAAATCAGCTTTTCCTAACGACCCGGGACAGTGCTCCCCAAATCAGTTGGGTTTGGGGATGATACCGGGCTGTATACACTGAAAAATAGTCCCCCCTCATGGGCCCATGAACTTGAAGGCCCCGCACGTGTGTATATGGGCCCTGAACAATTAGGGTCCCCCCCAAAAGTGGTTAATTGGGGCCCCTGAACTATAAGGCCCCGCATGTTGTATATTGGACCAGAACTATGTAGGGGGGCCCCCCACTTGGGTATATTGGGGCCAGAACTAATACCCCCACGTGGTGTAAAATTTGGGCAAAGAAAATATGTAGGGCCCCGCACGGGTGTAATTGGGCCATGAACTAAATAGGGCCCCGACTGTGGTGTATAAAGGGGCCATGAAATATGAGGAATCGCATTGTGGGTATATTGGGGGATAACATGTAGGGCCCCCCACTGTTTTAAAAATTGGGGCCATGAACTATGTAGGGGGCCCCCCACTGTGTTTTTGGGGCAAAAGAACTATGTGGGCCCCCACGTGGGTATATTGAGGCCAAAGAACTAGTAGGCCCCGCACTGTGGGGGTAATTGGCCTGAACTATTAGAGATCTGCACTGTGTTGAAAAATTGGGCATACATGCCAAATTTTGAAAATAAAAAAGCAGGGGGAACCTAAGGGGGGGGTGAAAAGCCAAGAATTTGATTCCCCGCCATCCTGCAGGAACCATGGCCCTTGAAAAACCACACCCGTGTAACTGTTATTGGCTAGGAAGAAAGCTAAATTTTGGGTTTTGGGTCACCCAACTTTCCCTAACTGTGGATGGCTATTCAGCACCCGGAACTGGGGTTACCACCGACTGGGCCCCCAAAAGGTAGGGATCCGGTCCCCCTTTTTAACCTTTACCCGGGATTAAGCCCCTTAGCCAGGTTAATGCCCCCCCCCTAAACCGTTGCTGCCCCCTTCACCCGGGAGCTTCCCCCTCCAGATAGTGCCCCCACGCCAGGGATGCCCCCATAGCCCGGAAGTGCCCCTTACACCCGGGAGTTCCCCAATACCAGTATGCCCCCAATTTTCCAGGGATGCCCATTCCGGTAATGCTCCCAATACCCGGGAGTGCCCCCCCCAAAAGCCCTTCCCCCCAAAAACCAGGTAGGGCCCCCCCTCCAGGGGAAATTCCCCTTCCAAAGGGGTGCCCCCCTTTTCCCCAAAGCCCCCCTAGCCCGAAGATGCCCCCATTAGCCAGGCCCGGGGTAAATGCCGAAACAGACGAAGCACTCCCCGGGGCCCGGGTCTAAGGGGGCCCGGGGCCCCAGGGGACTACTGACACTCTGCTCCCCCATAGTTCGGGTCCTGCGCCCCGCCGCACAAACATAACAGTTCATTG